>CM055100.1:44941050-45213684 GCA_029204225.1 Diphasiastrum complanatum | reverse complement strand
TCGCAAAAGGTTGTGACGGACAATGCGTCCAACTGCCGCAGTATGGGGGAGCTTCTTATGGCGGAGTACCCCTCCATTGTGTGGACTCCATGTGTCACACACTCACTGGATCTCCTCCTGCATTCCATCGGGCGCCTGCCTTGGGTCAGTGAGATTCTCACAAGGGCACTTGCGGTTGTGGACTTCGTCACACGCAAGTGCCGCATGACTGCCCTTTTCCGCACATTCAGCAGGTAAAAGATGCTACTTATTTTTTGGCTCGTTCAAGATGCTTCTTATTTTTCGCTCGTTCCATGTGTGCCTCTCATTCCGTTTGTCAATGCAGGCTCAACTTGAAAAAGCCCGCTCGCACCCGCTTCGCCTACCAGTTCATCATGCTTGAGCGGTTACACAAGCTCAAGGGTGATTTGCGGCACATGGCTACTTCGGCAGAGTTCACCGCCATGGACCTGTCCACGACCCCAGAGGGCTTGGCCTTCCACAACATCCTCTTCACGGAGCCTTTCTGGGTGGATATTCAGCAGCTGATGGACGTCATGCGCCCCCCATCTACTTTGTTCTGAGGCTCGTTGATCGCGAGGGGTGCACGATGGGCCTCATTTACGAGTTCATGGACCGCATAGGTTGGTCTCTCCAGCATTCTGAGCTGGACCCTGGCAGGTATGACTTTTTTCCGTCTCACCATCCTTTCTTCCATTTCGCACTCTATTTCGTCTTGCTGCCGCAACACGATGATATGCAATTGTTGCCTCCACATGGTATGGTCCACAGGTTGGAGCCTACCCAATATCTATTTCAATACCCTTTTCAAAAGGATATTGATATACCCATTTTATTGTTGACAAAAGAATGTGTACTACCTCGTGTAGATTTTGAAGATCCTATTTCAAAGCATCAAAAGAAATACTATATTGGAGCAAAAACAATCTACCAAAAAACAACCCACACAATTATTAATAGCTTCACCCTCAAGCTACAATAAATGAATGCATGAGAGGAGAGAATTTTGGTAACAAAAACTAAATTTGAAAGTGTCAAGGTGCGAATTTGTGGGAGAGGAATAGGCAGCAAGCCATTTAATACATATTACAGTCCTCTACCTAATTGCTACTCCTCAGAAATTCAAGAGAATCTTATAAATTGATACATGACAACTCAAATTTTCATAATGACCTACTCATTTGAATGGTTCCAAATATCCACATGATCTGCCTGAGCTGCAAAGTGGAATGAATCAGTTCTCTTGAGGTTGGGTCTAAAAGACGATATCCAGACGTCAAACACACCTTTCAATTGTTCAAGGTTGAAGTTCCAATTGTACGGTGTTAGGAAAAATGTTGAAGTAGACTTCTGTGCAACTTTAGTTTTGTGCAAAATTTCTGGAGCTATCCGGAACAAGAAAATAGCATACAGGTCAGGCTGAATGTGCTCTGACTATGTATCAAAGTTGCACCTGAAAGACCTTCAGTAGTCAATGAGATCAGCATAGCTCGATCAAGCCAAAGAAACTTAGGCAGACAGCTCAAACTTGGGGAGGTGGAAAGTATTTATTGAGATTGAATGGCAACTTGTAGAACTCTTCATTGGTTGGGCTATCTTTCCATTTGTGGTATTTCCTCCACCAGCCCAACCCCCTGTCCTTGTCAGCTGCATCACGCTTCATATTGTGATCATCACCTTTCATAGTGTTATCCAAGGCAATAGCGAGAATAAAACCCACAACCGCATTGGATGAGAATATCGTGTTCAAAATATCGTCAAACTGCTCATCAAAAGGGAGAATTTTTGGAATTAGAGAAAACCATAGATGAAGGATCTACGTCCAAATAAGCCCATCTAGGATTTATTCAAGTTAACAACAAAAACAAGGAAATTCGCTAGCAACAAAAAATCACATGCATTACACAACCTCCAAAAGGTCATAGCACAAGCAGCAACATGAACTTTAGATAGTGACTTGAAGCAAAGAACAGTTTTTCTAATGAAGATAGTTTGGAAAGAATACATAACCCTAAAATGCATGTTGTTGTATGCTATTGGAGACTTACCCAGGTTGCACCTGTATTAACTGGACCATGCCCAGTTTTTAATTCAAATTCGTAAAAATACTGTGGAACTGAGAATCCCATGAACAGAGAGAATCCAATGATGAATAAGTTGCGAGCACGATTTAAATTGGTAAACTGCAGGTAGGATATTCCAACCGCAGCTGGGCACATCATGTAGACACAAGCATTGTCTCAGATTCATTGAATAGAAGAAGTGCGACAAGGCATATGAAAATTGGCTCATAGAAAAATACCACATTGCCAGCTTACCAACGATGCCGTCAAGCACACAAAAAATGGCTGCCACAATTGGTTGTGGTATCGATGCAATTACTCCACCAAACTTACCTGCAGAGATTGTAAAATAAAATGTGTTGGACCAGGATTATACACATACATCTATATATCTCATTTTGAACCAGGCAACTAGCTTATCAGGTTTTAAAACAGAATATAAGCCTAGTAAAGTTTGAGAACAACAAGATGAGAAGACTCAGATATAGACTTTTATCCATGTTTGTGTTTATGTATGTGAAATTGTAAGACAGAAACAATGTATTTGAGTTTCTGCAAACACCCTGATCAGCTGGTGACACTTTACCCTTCTCCTTAAGCTTGTTTCCTTTCAACCGACAATCATCAATTATGATCTCATCCCTGGGCTTTGAGAAATTCAAATTCACTTAGACAAAATGATGCTAAGAGGGAGAACCCATACCATACAGCTTATACTTACATCGGTACTTCAAAAGACACTGGTATGTGGCAGCTTGAAACTTTCCTTTTCAGTGATGTGTTTTATGATACAAACTGGTTTAGTTACACAGATTGGATAAGAGTTGTAACTAACCAAAGACAGAGAAAACTATCATAAATACTGCTGCAATTTGCACTGTTCTTCGACTGCCCACCCTTGTGAATCCAAGTAATCCAGCATTTTCACTGCATGTGTAAGCAGGACTTTTTCAAAGCTTAACTATGAAGAACTATCACACAAAGTAGACTATAACCAACAAAGTCTATTATCGGCAAAGGAAGAACCTCTCGCATTAATGTGAAATTACTTACACTGAGACGGTGGGTCCTGTAAGCGTCCCAAACAAACCAGCAAGTAAAGTTCCAATTCCCTGATCCAACACCACCAAGCCCAGCTTAGGATAAAATTCACAGAATCTGCTCAGATCTCTGATTGTTCCAAAAACTTCTGGCTACTAAAAGAACTCCGAATTAGCCTATGCTGGCACATGTTTAGTAGTTAGAAGCAAAACAGCTAGAAATTCTAACTAAATCTGTTCTTCTCATAAATGTGGAAGTTGACAAGCATTTCTACTGAAGTTTTTCAGGAACTCACCTGCCAGCCAATTCCACGGCCAATGATGAATGGAGGTGGTGGTGTTGCATTTGCAAGCCTAGAGACACCATAAATTGCACCAGTTGACTGCACAAGAAAATAAAATGTATCTATCTCAAACAGACCACCATTGACACCAGCCTCAAAAACAAAGACAGTTTTACTCAAAAATGTTATGCCACAATCGCCCTAAAATAACAAATAAAGGATACGGCATCAGAGCTGAACACACCTCTACTTGAGCTACCAAGGCTGAAGCCATCACAGCAAAAGCATGACCAGCATTAAATGTTGGAGCTCCCCATTCCAAAGGATATGGCAACCTCACCCTGCAACAAGAGATGACAAGATCGGCACATTATGTAGTTAAGATAGAAAAATACAAC
This sequence comes from Diphasiastrum complanatum, assembly GCA_029204225.1. Classification (NCBI taxonomy): domain Eukaryota; kingdom Viridiplantae; phylum Streptophyta; class Lycopodiopsida; order Lycopodiales; family Lycopodiaceae; genus Diphasiastrum; species Diphasiastrum complanatum. The sequence goes on along the minus strand of CM055100.1, from coordinate 45,209,899 downwards.
ACTCAATCAGGAGAGAGTCACTTATATGAACTTCGAACTTGTGCAGACATTGAAACAATTACTGGCAGCTCAAATGAAGCAGTAAATGACATATAGGACTTAGGAAGTTTTTATACTAAAAGCAGTCAATCAAGAAAAGTTGTAAAAATCGCTGCTGACAAAAAATCTACATTGTATAGAATGTTAGTAGTACGTTTTAGAAGAAAAGAAACAGAAGGCTGCTAACATCATGTGACCTTTCCATCTCAGCAGCAACAGGAGTAGAAACCAGGGTGTGCAATATGAAATTGCAGGTTACTGATACAAGGAGGAAGCAATGGCAATAATATGCAACAAAATGAGCAGAAGCATAAACTGGAAGATCCCCAAACATAATGGTAACGATCAGAAGTCTATAACAGGACTAAAAAAGCTATGAATTGGATCTGGAAAGTTCAACAGCCAATTATCACCACTTATCCAAACAAATAAGAACAATTTTTAACATGATACCACAGTGTTTGGTGTTTCTAGCAAGTAACAATGTTCCAAACCAGAGAGATATGCTCGACTCTGACAACTAGCAATCCAATTAAGTAATCAGCCAGTAAAAAAACTAAGCATATGGAACAAAGTGAATGATTGGCCGAATAGCAAATCTTTCAAGTACTCAATTCCAGAGCTGACCGTACATCCTTCAACAACCTATTGTTACCTGTAGAAAGCCACAATAGTTTATCATAACCTGAAAATGCCTCTTTATACACTAACAAGTGGAAAAGATTTTTAGCACTGAACTCAATGTCCCAGCTTTTGTACATCTGTTCGACAACTACTACATGGTTTCTCAGCACTCTACAGCAAGAACTTAGAAACACAATTTGATCCAACCAAAAACCAAAACTGAGGCCCAGAAAAACTCAAGTGTCGATCTATGAAAGTTCTGGAATTTTGATGTCTTATGCTCTGCTACCTGAAATGCAAACTAGAAGACATCTTTCAGAGAGCAGCTTCCAGGAAGACAAATATGTTGTTAGAATCTAAAATCATTTCTTGACTACAATCTGGAGGTGAAGATGTAAAATTAGGACTCTCTCCTTAGATCAAAAAACTGCAAGCACAAACAAGTCAATGTGGCCCTATTAATGAATTCTGATAATTCAAATCACCAGCACACACATCTTGGCATGAAATTAATATGAGACCAACTTATGACTACAACACAGAACACTGTTACAATAAAAAATGGGATGTAATTGACAAGGATGTGATTACGAGAATCAGATTAATGCAGAACAATAATAAGTGTTGATCTCCACAACTATGTGACAAAATTTAAGCTAAGCTAAGATAACCTAGATATTCTAGCCTCTTCTCAGTCATCTATCTCTTTTCAGTCATCCATCAATGATAAGGTTGGCAAGCCTATTGATAGCCAAAATGGATCTTAGCTTTGACCTAATCAGGTCTGCAGGTCATCAGTGCCTAATTTTGGGGCCTAATAAATGCACCCTAGCTAATAATATTGTAATAAACCTCATTAGTACATCATGAGACCAAACCACCCAGACTTAGAACCATCAGGTCCAAATGACAATAAGGTGCTGACTCATGTCCAAGTGGCTGCCCATATCATCTTAATATTATGTGTCTGTTGGATATCAGCAGATATCAAGAGAGACTGAAAATGAAAACCGTTAAGAGTTCAAGAGATTGTAGTTAAGAGTTCAAGATATTGTAGAGACGTAAGCTACGAAACAGTCACCTTTATTTTTCTTGTAACAAACTATGCCTCCAAACTCATGGCAAACAAGGCTAGTCTTTCACAATTGGGCTTACCACGGAGCAGATTCAATGAGGTGTGCACGATCCGTCCGGCAATGGTTTTTCCCTTTAACAGTGGCATGCCTATATGCCCCACCTACGGTCAGAATGTGGGCATAAGCCCAAATGATTGCCACGCTGAAAATGATGGGGAACCGCTCAAATATAGGGACTTTTTTAGTCACCTTCACAAACTTCAGAAACTGTTTTCATCAAGATGCAAAACCTTTCTTCAATGGTCGATCCCACGAATTCTGCAGCGGTTGTTTCTCTATAAAAGAGCATATAATACTATTCTGCAGAAAATGAAAAGCACATGTGTACTGATATTTTTATGCATAATACATATTCAGCACGATTTAGCCTATTGACCTGTGCAAAGATGACAAGTACAACAAGCTCAGGAATGCCAACTTCCACACACTTGGCTACCTGCAGTTCACAATATTCAAAATCACCAATTTCTTGGATCAGGTTTTCAAGGAAATTGAATGCAAAGGCAAAACACTGAGCACGAACATACATACCCCAGGAAACCCGTACTCATACAGCCCAAGACCAACCAAGGCAATCAGTGGTGCAATGGACACTGCAGATGTGTATCTGATACACTTACAAAACAGTCGTTAATAGATGCAGACATGTATCTTATAAATAAAACCTAGTTAATTCAAAGTAGCACCTTAGCCATGCTCTGAGAAGTTAGAACAAGGTCATGTTGGATAAAATAAACTAGAAGGAAGCTTTTATATATGATTTATAGCAAAACAGCAACCTAAACTTCTTCGCCCAGTTTCTACCACATCAATGAATGGTCCACTTACTTGGATCAGAGATTGATTGTGAGAGTGCCTGGTGACAAATCATGCAATTCTAAGAAGCATTAAAAAAATTAATTCTATGCTAGTATCTTTGACCTTTATTTCTTACTATATGCTTGTAAATTATTTATCTTAATTTCTTGGCCCCATATTTTATAAGGAGCATGAAGTTTTAGGGAACATCGAAACCAGAGGCAGAACTAACCAAAATTCCAGAGACTTTGTTCCTCACACCAGAACATTGAGCCTTATACTACATTCTATAATTGAGCAAAAGTATTCCACTGTTCTCTTGCCTAGCTGGGCCACATTATGAACATAATTCAGTATCTGCTGCCCGTCACCACTGGAAGCCATTGGTTGCTCCTTGCTTGAACCTTTGCTTCAAAATAAATCAGTCCATCAAGGTAATTTGAGTTTCTTAAGAATCACACTAGCTACTGGCATCAATAATCTTAACCACTAGCATAAAAAATCCTCACAAATGGATAATGCTCGAGAGACTAGCAACATGGCTACTAAGTAGCTATTCTAACATGGTTGTGCCAATATGTTGAAGCTCCATTTTCTGCAGAATGCAGAACTTCTTCATGGGCGTTAGGAACTATGCACTTGTTTGACATACTCATTTATGAGCCCAATAAACAAAGAATTCAAATTTTGTACTATAACAATTTCCTTGCTTATAGAAGCTCATTAAGAGATCACCTCAAACCATCATGGTTTGTACAAATAACATGAAGTGTTGCAGATTATATCCTCTCACATGAAAGAGGTCAGTGTTCCAATATCAAAAAGAAAGGTCATTGCTTCACATAATGTATGGCCCCCTCAGTTTGTAAGGCATATCTGTGAGCAAACTCTGAGAAGAAGATCAGAAATATGTTGCGTTGATGATGCTAGAGATGTTCCACTTGAAGAGTGATCTTTGTCAAACTACAAGCTCCAGTATCCAATCGTCAGATGCAAATCAACTCTTTCTTTTCTAAGCGACTCCCTTGGTTAAATGTGCAATCGTACTCAAAGGACAAGGTAGAGATCCTCCCCTAGACACTGACATCAAAGATGCCCCTTTGTAACATGGGACACTCCAAAATCCGACTTAAACCTTCATTCAGGGCACCACTTCCCACTTTGATATTACACTCCTCACACTTGGCTTCCAAAAACACAAATTCAATTTCTTGCAGCTTAACAAATATACTATCTGGTTCAATCGAATAATTTGAAGAACTCTTGAGAAGATATGTGATTCTGTTCCAATGAAGAAAAAGTTTCCCTTACATTTTTTGAATCAAATTATAAACACATTTGTAAGTGAAAGAGTTCCAACCACAACTAAGTGGCGAGGTATATTGCAAGTCCATAAGCAAAGATTGACGATGATATTATGGCCCTTTAAAAAGATCTACTGCTGGTAAAAATTGACAGACATGGTAAAACAATTGATTTTAGAAATTGAGGCCTATTTTATTAAGTTCAACTCAATCTTTACTTATGGTTTGGACAATTTTAAAATTATGTCTAGTCCTGATTGGGCTCACCATGACTTCTCAAATGACTCTTACCGTGAGTAACAGTCACTACAAAGACTATCCCCAAACGTTAGAACCTGGTTAGCAGTGAAATAGATAGCTTGTAAGTGAAGCTTGGCAAGAAAAGATTACTATAGAACTTACTTTAAAAGTATGCCCCAGAGTCCACTGAATCCAAGAATTATCTGTATGCTCGATCCGGCAATAAGAGCTCCTTGGACTTCCCGCATGGTATGATGAAACCTCTGCACGAAATTTTAGCAAAGATACCTTTAACTACAACAATGCCGTCTGGTCAGCTAGACTGATTTTAAAATCTTTTTCCTCCATCCTTATCAAATCCTTGACGGAGCTCTATATGAAATGCTTGTAGGAGCGGAAAAGTGAATCGCGTGATATCAGAAAACATGCTGACAGTGGCGCACGGTGGTCATACCTCATTGTCATCAAATATGGCTTGAAACCTGGAAGAATTGATGATGCTCATTACTGGTATGAAATACGCGAAAGAACCATTGATGACGACAGGTAATCTTGTCCCAAAAAAGCTTTGGAGAAGTGTGTTGATTCCATTTACGAATAGCAAAGTCTGAATAACCCTGGCCTTGGCTCCCTGGCATTATGGAAATACAAGAGTTAACTTAGTATATATAGTTGCCGACATGATATTTGCGCTTTAAAATGTCCAACAGCTTTTCAATGGCGAACCATGAGATTTCTTAATTTAATATCAGGGACACAACAAGCTGAATAAACTTTCCGGTCGTGAGAACCATACGTTATCACCTCCCATCTGTCCGACGAGAATTGTAGGAATGAGCACATTTGTTCCTATCATTGTCACATAATGCTGAAATCCCAGCGCGACAGTCTCCGCTGCGAATACATGAAGTTATTTTTTCCGTGAGTAAGCGTTTGTTATACGATAAACATTATTCCCTCACAGTCATATGCAAGTGAAACAGATGCTCGGAAATTATCACAAACCTACCAAGACGTATAACATAGACTCGACATCGTAACTTAAGAAACCTGTATGATCAGCGAAAATATGTATTGTCAAATCCTTGTGCCATGTACTTATCGAACAACCCACGGATAGCTAGTGAAGCTTCTGCTTTTGCTGGGATGTCAATAAGGTTTAAGCAAATAGATAGAGATTCACAATACTATTTGGCAGAACTTTGAAGAGAGATTATCAGGTAGATGGTAGAACATTACAGCACGTAGCTTACGACTCAACTTTCGCTACCAACAGTGGGTCATTTCAAGCTTAATAACATGCCACATGGTATCCAAAGTCACAGCCTCTGGCTGATTTGATTTTCTAAGTTTACAGACTATAAATGAGCTCTATTCTGCCGCATATTCAAGGTTTTTCCAATGTTGTCGAATCAAACTAACTTCAAAATGTTTGGTTTATTGTTAAGCTGACGGGCTGACTTTTTAATAAAAGCTCAAAGCAGCTGCAGCCATGAGACGTTTTCCTTTCTTCATAACAGACTATATTTTTTATTTTCTAGACCGAGACTCATGAAAGAAAGTTATACTGCATTATTGCAGTGACTCTCAAGTCTTTTCCTAGAGGTAATACATTGTGAGGTTTAAAACATTATAGCTGGTATGTAGTTTCACGTATGATGCGAGCCATTCAGCTGCAAAAACACCTGCCGGTTTCTCGATAGTAAACGATGGATTCAAAAATAAACATAACTTTCACAGGGAAATGAAGCAAGAATATGCAGAGAAATTCGACAGCGGAAGAGCATTACGCCATCCGGGGGGATCGTTGGGGCAATATAAGATATCTGCAAGCTGCTCCTGCACGGGATGATTGTAATCTTCCTGCTTTCCTGCTGCCATTTCCAACCCCTGCTCTGGTTATAAGTTCTCAGCTTATAAGCCACGAGAGAGATTATATTCCAGTGCAGAGCTTCCCAGCCTCAGTGACAACAGACCAGACAGAGGACATCAATCAATCCAATGCTTAAATGTTCAAACGTTTAAACGTTTGAACGTTTATCATCGAGTGACGAGCAGAAACATTATCCATCAGAATTCAGCCGCGAGCAGGAAAGGCACCTCGAAATGCACAGAATAATGATAATAATGCAGTGCAGTCTGAGCAAAAGCGTCGCCTCTGCACATGAAGCACCATATATTTTGCACTCATTTCTCTGACGAACAGATTCTCGTCTCCATTACTGGATCGTAAAATGCAGCAAATCGAGCGAACGATCCAGACACAGACACAGACAAAGACACAGACACAGACAGAGAGAGAGAGAGAGAGAGAGAGAGAGAGAGAGAGAGAGAGCGAGAGAGAGAGAGAGAGGATCAATGGGACAAAATCGCACCACTGGATTTCCGCCACGTATCCGACGTGCCACTTGGGCTCTTCTCAATGGCTACGTTTTAAAACACGGCAAAATCTGACCCTTCACGACCAGAGAGAGGGAGGATCAATGCGGCAGAATCACACCACTTGGATTTCCGCCACGTGTCCGACGTGACACTTGGGCTCTTCTCAATGGCTACTTTTTGCCACGCGGCAAGATCTGACCCTTCACGACCAGATCCAACGGTCGTGAGCCTCGAACCACCTCGTGCTATTTAGGTACGATAGAAATACAAAGGAGACGACCGAGGGGCTTAACGGCACCTTGAGATTCAGAGGCCGGTCGTTTAAATTCTGCCACGTGGCATAATTAAAATCGAAATGGTTTGTAGCACTCAATAGATTGAACGTGGCAGTGTCTGGACGCTGACTATGTAATCCAACGGTGGCGATCTTAAAGCACTTCGTGTATTTAAGATGCCCTAGAGAGAGAGAGAGAGAGAGAGAGAGAGAGAGAGAGAAAGGGGGGGGTTCCCGGTTCGGTATTCGCAGAAGACAACGACGAGCAACAGACGCAACAGAGTACGCAGAGAAAAAGGCGGGGAAACTCTGTGAAGTGTACCTTTCACTTTTTTTACTCTTATTTTATTCTTCAGACAGGTCAGCACTGAAGGGTAAGACCGTCATCACCAATGCCCATCCGCCACGTGCTTCGCAGCCCTGCAGCGGCCCTTCGTCCTTCGGGCCTGCGCGGGTCCCACCGGATTTTCCTAACTACGAGCATAATCTTTGCCGGCCGGAAAAGGCAATACCGGTGGCGTGGGCCCAGCTCTAAATCTTCCCAAAATCTCATCTAAAAGTGCGAGTAACAAAGGGAACATATTGGCTTGGCGTACTCTTGGGGTTCACTTTTTATTCAACTCTCAAAGGGGGGTGTTCGAAGTGACAGCGTTGTTGACAGAAATTTCCTTTTCTCATGCACACATTTCGGGGTCTTTGGCATTTGCTTTAATTTGAATGCCAATGTGATGAGTAAACTCCATGCCGAGGCTTTATGGTCTTGAGGGCCCTTTTCAGAGGTGAGCACTGAGAACCCAAGGGCAAGGCTTTACGATCACAAGGGACCTTTTATCAAGTGAGAGCTTGGAACAATGCTGCTACTTTTTTCGAGCTGCTAGAGCATTTGCTCGGAACACTCTTCCTAGTGCTTTTACCCGACGTTAACAATGTTAGTTTGTATTTTGGCTACGAGGGCAACTATGGGCATAATGCCCTACTTAATCTAACCTACCCAATCTATATCAAACAAGACATTGTACATGGGACCAACTGCAAGGCATTATGCCACATGATGCCCTAAGTTTTGAACTACAAAAAAGTTGTTCGTGTTTGCAAGTGCATAATGTACACCACCTTCTATTGGTTCTTTATTTTTTCTCGTACATCTTATAAATTATGTGCATATAACGTACACTATCTTCACCTTGTTTTTTATTTTGTTTCTCTTACATCTTATTTGTTATGTTGTATACAACTAGTTACCAACATCACTTGTACTTTAAAAGTTTTCATGCACAAATATACATTATGTTGTACAAGGAGTAGTAGGCTAAGGGAGGGTCCCGCTCCATTTTAGACAACCCAATACTCAAGTGTGCCATAAAATGGAACTCCAATAGCCTAATTTGGTCCTCGCTTTGAGCAATAACCAAATTAAGCTAATTCACAAAAGAATAGCTCCATTGTATTATGTTATAGTGGAGGTAGCAATGGAGGCAGTAACGAAGATAGATGGCAAATGGAATTAGCAAAGGCAATGGAGGAGACTAGTGGAAGAACTCATGTCAAGGCAGTAGAAATAATGAAGAAGGAGCTAAGAGACACAAGGCTATGGAGGCAATGAGGCATCAATGCATTAGGAGCAAGAAGGTAGCAAGGAGAGAACGTCGGATGCCACTATGGAGCTAGAGGCACCTATTAGTTAAATGACTTTAAGATATCTCCATAAATTTGAGTGCTAAATAGTACATTACGTCAAGCAATGATAGTATTAACTCAAATCGAACCCAACAACTTACCTAAAAGTGAGGTCTTATTTCCCATAAGTTAGTTAAATGATTTGTGCCTAATGGGTACTTAAAGGTAATTGGGAGTCCCTCAAGCCAGAACATGGAGTACATGGTTCCTAGATGTCAACTTTGCAACATATACAGTTTAAGCCTATGTGATTGTGGCTAGAGTGAACACAGTTACACAACTCAACGCACCAAACTTGCATATTTTTCTTTATGAGAAAACTAACGATACTATATTCAAATGTACCATCATGTACATGATGTCTTTCTCATGTGCAAGGAGAATCATACTCTAGATCTTGTGAATAAGGGAAGAAGTTATCACCCCTTGCTCGCTTTGCGTTAGCTTTTGAAAGCATTTGTAGTATTAAGCGTGTAGAACTTTTTCACAAAATTTTGGAACTAGGACAAAAATCCACTCCAATGAGGAAAACAGCATTTACTTGCTTGGCAAAGTATAAAAATTTTTTATTACAGATTGACATGCCCATCAAAGTTTTTACTACTAATAAAAAAAATTGACTACTTTTGTAAACCAACATAAAGCTTGATACTTAAAATAATCTTATAGCCAATCTGACTATCAGTGTCAAAATAAGTAAAGTTTTCATTTAGACTCTATGTAAGAGAATTTTTTTTTGTATAGATCTTTAGATTTAACAAGATGTAACTTCATCAGAATAGGCCTTCAAGGAAGTCCATTCCCTCGTACAAAAAGGACAAGAAACTTGTAAGGCTTGGCCAAATACACTTTTAGTTGATGGGAGTAAAAAGATGGGGTGAGGGGCAGGCTTGGCATTTGCAAGCTGCAATACATGTCAAAGGCTAGTTTGCCTTTCAAAAAAGGGCAAAAATTTTAATAGCATGCTATTTCAATGGCAAACTTAAAGATTGCCCTTCCATTTGAAAGGTAACTTTAGAAAGTCAAATGTCATGGTAATTTGAAATTTTCCAATATTTTATTGTAAAATATAACAAAAAAATTTGTATAAGTGGTTGAAAGGTCCATGCATATTTAAATTGAAAGGTACCCTGTCATTATACATCTCATGTGAAAGGTAAGAAAGAAAAAAAGCCCATCGAGGTGAAATGTAAGGGTGCACGTCAAATTCCAAGCCTGGTGAGGGGAACAAAAGTTTGTTATGTTTGGTGACATGGTTCTTTCAAGAATTACTCAATGTTACTAGGAAGAACAAGAGATGGACAATCATGCACTTGGATTGCTATATATAAATCCACGAAGATTTTGATGGCAATATCACATGTCATGATTCAAGCCATAGGTGTTATTTGAATCTTAATGTTGTGATTACCATCCACACACATGTGCAAGGCTATTTTAGCATTTCTAAATCATTGTTATTTATGGGGCATTCAATGGGATGTTTTCCCTTAAATTTCTATGGGATGATATTGGAACAAGGAGAACTTTTGTTTGAATATCGTTCATGCTTGATGCATGAGCTAGTACAACCCCAAGCCAAAAGCACCCTTAAATCACAGTACAGCTTATAAACTGGTGATTTGCAGTTTCATAAGCTTCTTGATGACATTTTAGATCTTCTAAATACTATGCATGGTTGTGACATGTAGAAAACGTTGTCTCCCTCAATGTACACAAGACTCTAACCACCAAATATGGACTTGTACTACCCAAAAATGACAACGTAGAACTCATTACTTCCACTCATTTGGTCTTGAATTAGTAGCAAGTGCTTCTGCTTCCAATATTTGCACACATACGGGCTAGGGAGCACTAGTTTGTTTTCTCATTAAGCGAAAGTAGCCTAGACTACTTAATATTGGAAGACTATGGACAACATTAACAAGTACTTACACTTTATATATCACAGGCACAAGGCCAAATACAATGGGCCCTGAGGGCAAGCAACACTTTAGTTCACTACCCCAAGGGCAAGAACTGATTGTCTTCACCCACAAAGGACATGAAGCAACAACTGTAGGCCTTGAAAGGCAAGTAACAATCCTCAACCCCAAAAGACAATCAACAAAAACCTTCAACCTCAAAGTGGCAAGCTTCAATGACTTCATAGGTTCAAAGGACAACTTTCAATCAAGAACAAGTCAACAACAATGAGGACTAGAGGCTCAAAATCCTTTGTGTGTTAGAGCTAAGAATTGAGCCTAGCTAGTGTGCAAGCCCACATCCAAGTTCTCATCTACCACACCCACGGTTGGGGGACACTAGGTTTTTTTTTTGATAAGATATAGCGATGTCCATATTGATTTTATATGGCCAAGGCAAACTTTTCCAAGGTAAACATGCTTGGTAATGTTCACATAACTTTAAACCAAAACTAAGGCAGAGTTTTTGACCAAAATAGAACCTAGATATATGAAATAAGATGGCAAAGGCCTAAGTTTAGTATATCTTATTGTGTGCAATCAAATTCAATGTTTTTTTTTCCAAATGATGCCCTTGAACTAATGAAAATATCTTGGATACATGTAAACAATGATAAAAAAAACATAAGAGGAAGACCATTTACACATAGATTATATTACTAAATTCTAACATTGATTATAGTACATCTTCATCCATCTCAAATTGTTCGTGATCTCCGTTTTCATTAGAAGATGCATGCATATTGTTTCAAAGTAAGATTCAAACATGTTGTGCATCGCTTCATCGTGTTGCAGCTAAATCATTCCAAAGAGTTTATTAGCATTTTTTTTTTGTTCCCTTGTATCAATACAAAAATGAGAAAATAAACTGTAGAATTGCTTTGACAACAAAAGATTCATAGTAAACATTGTGAAATTAGCTAGTGGAGGTTCAATATACTTGATCTGCTAAAAAACTTTTACTAAATCTATCATGTGCCACACCCAATCAAATAGCCATAGTAAGAAACTAAAGCCATAATCAAGAGATGTACAAAACATTCATGTTGATTTAGTCATAAAAACACAATTCACAAATAGAGCTCCATATAATCATCAATTAGAATTGAAGGGATGGAAGCAAATCGATACAAAATAGGGATGCGATTCATGTGGATTGGGCACATGAGACCTAGCAAGCTTTGTTCCCAAGGCTCACATTCACAAAGAGGAGGCTAAGCCCTCTCATTTGCAAATGAGCTAAAAAAATCCACAAAATGATGTCTCTTGCCTACTTATAGACAATCTGCTAACTCAAGTAAGAATAACTATCTTGAAGAATGGTTAGCCCTTGTTAAGTCTTAGGGTCTACATTGGGCCCTCGTTGGCATGTTATCCTTGTTTACATACTTTCGAAAGCCTAAATAGGGAACTGCATATTCTTGAAGCTACTAGCTCGTTTTGGGCCTAACAAAGTTTACATTGGATATTATAAAGCATTGTAAGCTTGGCGTACTAAACGTACATGACACTCCCCCCTACTTTGAACATTGTTTGTCCTCCAAAAATTCTTGAATATATTTCAACAAAACAACTAAATACATCGGCTCTTTATAGCCTCGTAGCTGTCCATAACTGCCTAACTGCTATAACTAATTCAGATATCGAATTATGAAATTTGAGTGTATCGATTTTCTAAACATCGATACATATCAATTTTTTCTTAACCATTTACAAACTAGTATAGAAGCTCTAAATTCTATAACAAAAGGGCTGGTATGCCTCCATTGACAAAGTTTGTTGTCGACTTTCCCATAGCAGATCCACAGGTCCGCGTTGTAGCTCGAATGTATCTCATGACTCTTATGAGAGCCTTCCAATGGGTGATGCCAATATTAGCCATGAATTGGCTTAGTGATGTCAGGTCTTGTACAGACCATTGCATACATGAGAGATCCAAGTATCGATTGATAAGGATACTATCTCATTTTCTCCTTCTCTTGCTTTGTTTGAAGACATTGGTCGTTTGACAGTCGCAGGCCTGCTGGATCCATTGGTGTTGTGAGCTTTTTTGCAATTGATCAGATTATATCTGATAAGGGTATTATGAAGATACCTTTGTTGAGTGATATAAATAAGTCATTTGGCTCTGTCTCGGTGGATTTCAATTCCTAGACAGTAGTGAGCCTCACCTAGATCGGTCATGTCGAATTCGAAAGACAACATATGTTTAGCATCCTTCACCTGATCGGTACTATTGCCAAAAAACAACGTGTCATTGACATACAAGGTGATGATAATGAAAGAATGTTGCACTGACTTGAATAGACGTTAGAATCGACAGTGCTTGGTTTGAAACCATGTTGGATGAGGAATGTGTTAATTCTCTGAAGCCAAGCTCTTGTTGATTGTACCAAGCCGTAAAGTGCCTTATGTTACAGACATGATTATCATACCTTTGACAATGTATCCCTCTGGATGTAGGATGTAGATGTCTTCTTCAATCATTGTATCACACAAAACTAACAAAGAGTACAATAAACTCTGAATATATATATATATATATATATATATATATATATATATATATATATATATATATATATATATATATATATATATAGAGAGAGAGAGAGAGAGAGAGATAAACTAGTAGTTGACTTTAGACTAGCCTATAGCTACTTATAGCTAGTAGCAGCTGTCAACCGTAAATCGTAAACAGGATTAAGTTTATCATTGTTTTCTAATGAGAGAGAGAGAGAGAGAGAGAGAGAGAGAGAGAGAGAGAGAGAGAGAGAGAGAGAGAGAGAGAGAGAGAGAGAGAGAGAGAGAGAGAGAGAGAGAGAGAGAGAGAATCTTAAGCTACTTCAATATCCAAAATCGAATGTAGGGACGAAGATCAAGCATTATTGGATCCCAACTCAATTCTTCATGAAAGAGGAGATCATGTACATATAATGCAAGAATGAATACTCATCCATCATGAGACATAAGGATATGTAATGGATCATGCTCTCTCAAAATTGATTTAAGAGAATAAAGGAGGATTTTGAGTTGAGTATGCCAAGATCTTGGTACTACCTTCATGATTTTGATGGTCTCTCCATGATTATGCCAATACCTTGCCTTCAATATACTTTGCACACATAAAGTAACATTAAATGGATTGAAAAATGCATGAGAGATATCACTCTCCTCACCTATCCTTCCTTTGCCAATGAACTTTAGCCTTGATGTCTCCATCTTGGACTTTGGAGGTCTTCTTGGAGGTCTCGGTCCTTCACCTTTTCCTTGCACTTGACTCTGCTCCTCTCCATCGATGAGTTGAATAAGGTGTTGATCCAAAAGTGCTCCTTCAAATTTGCAGGTCTTCCACTCATGAAAGATCATATTTCCACCATAAACAACTTCTTTGGTGGAAGAAATGTAGATTCTACAACCTCTACTTGAAGAGCAAAAAACTACCATTATTCCTTTCATCGAAGTAGGATAATCTTTTGTCCCTACATTGAAATGATCATGCACAAAGCATGTGGACTCAAAGAATTTCAAGTACAATACATTAAATGGTGTTTTTCCTTTTATGACACCATTTTTCAAACTATTACAAAAATAGTCACCAAATGAAGGTGTTTCACAAATAAATGACAAAGCTACCATGCCATAATTCCAACCCAATGAGCCAAATCGTTTTGTAGAACTTGTAATTCCTAGGAATAAGTGACTAGGGGCTTAAAACCTCTAAATGACATTAGAGGCCCTAAGTCAAGTTGTTAATAAGAAAGCTAAAAGGGCCCAAATTAGAACTCACATGAAACATGTGAGTGCCCTTTGTGCTTTCTTAGTACAATTAGATTCATTTTGTGTTAATTTAAATGTCTTGGAATAGGATCCTTGCCATTGTAACTAGCCAATAGGAGAAAGGGGCAAGGGCCTTCCCCATCTATAGAAAAGGCACCCATTGTACCTTATTTTCATGTTCAATAGGAGGAGGAGGCTCTGTCGAGATTTACAATGAACATCCTTGCTTCTCTCTCTCTCTCTCTCTCTCTCTCTCTCTCTCTCTCTCTCTCTCTCTCTCTCTCTCTCTCTCTCTCTCTCTCTCTCAACATGCTACTTCATTCCTAAGAAGTTTTCACGTGGATCTATGCATGTATGAATACACATCTATGGAACATCTTGTAAGAGATCCTTTAAGAGATGGTGAAAGATCCTTCATGGACATCATTCTCTATAGGAGTCTCATAGGCTCCTTGTTTGTAGCTGGAATTATTCTAAAAGTATTCATTCATCAAGCTAAGAGCAGCTCTTGGAGTTGTAGATAGATGTACCATAGTTTTATCAAGCTAAATTTGAGGAGCGTGAAAATTGTCAAAATTGGCAAATTATAGCTTGTTAAACCTTGTAAAATTGTACATAGGTGGGTCCCACATGTGTGGAGGTTGTTCACATGTGTGAATAATAGGCCTAGGGTAGTTAGGTCCTAATCATAGGAGTTAGATAGGAAGTTTGGTCAAGTTTTCTAAAATTTAAGAGCTACCTCCAAAAACCAAGGAAGTTGGTGTTGATCTAACTTGAGTAGGTCAACATAATGACGTTTTGGTACCTAAACACGTGTTGTACCTGCTCAGCCAGCCTAGGATAGAAACCTCTTTGTACTTGCAAATCATTCAATCAATGTGGGAGAGATCATGATTTTGGAGCAATTGACAATATGAAGCTTTTGCACCATGTGTTGTAATTTTTTGATGTGAATGCAATTTAAACTTAGTGAGGTTGACTCTCTGTTAGTAGGCCATACTACAGTTCGTACTTCACATGTGTGGGTCTTTCTATAGTGTTTTGATTAATAATTGATTGTTCTTGCTTGTTTAGATCAAAATTGCCAATCTAGATCAAGATTCGAGTGCCAATTTTGCAATAGATTGATTAACCAAGTACCCAAATCACTCTTGAGGATATTTTGTAGATCCATTTAGGGTCCTAAATATTGTACTTTCAACACTCTTAACCAATGAGAAGAAGTTATTTGGGCTCTCACCCACTTACCCCTTTCCTTTGTGGAAAGTTGTTATCACACACAAATGTATAGCAATTGCTATTGGGCCAACTCTATTTGTTTCATTGGCTGAGAGAGTCTAAATGGCTTTTACCCCATTTCATGTGACCTCTCCCATGTCATGAGGTGGCATTTCACATGGCCACATTTCACTACAACTCTAATATAAGTTAGAGTTGTAGAGATGTCGAGCACTCTCCCTACGCATCTTTAAGTCTAGCAGTTGATTCATAGTTGTTTATGGAGAAAACTCCCTCCAAAATTTTGATCACCCCTTATTGCACATTGCGGTAAAGAACATGATCAGCCATGGCTGCCTATGCTAGAGTGTGCTAAGGCCAAATTTCAAAATGGAAGATCATCACTTTTGCCTTCAAGTTTAATTGGCTTTAAGCCATTGAATACTAAAACTAACAATTGACGAGTAACTATCAACATGGAACATGGATCTTATTTGGAGACAAAACTATGCAACTTTATTAAATTCCTAATTCATAATGGACACACATGTTTGCAACTAAACTAAATCAGCTATAAATTACAACATGGGCGATTCAAACCTTTGATCTAAGTGATTACATTTGTGATTGATCAAAATTGTAATCAATCATATGTACATTAAAAAAGAGTATAAGAGAAATACCTTCTATTTATAATGGTCAAAGAAATAAAAATTTTGCATTTTTTAAATAAAATAAAACCACATTGATTCTATATATGGTCTTACTTATACAATCAATGACAAAAACAAAATACAATTTTATATATCTCAGAGTATTTGTAGCTAAACTCACTTTTCCTAATATTGAATGTTCAATGCAAGAACCTTGCATTTTCGCCAAAACAAAGTCATTTAAGTAATTTCTCGTCGACGGTTCATCTACATAGACGTAAAAGTTTCACTAAAAGATGGTTCGAGTTTAGTGATGGAAACTCTTGGCACACATCAAGCTACAATGAAGAGCTTTCTACCTTTGTAGGCCTCACCTTGTGAATTTCCGTCGAGGCAAATATCTCTTTTAGAAGTCTAACAAAGATATTTGTCTTAGGTTGGATGGAGGAGAACTTGATACCAAATTGAAATGTCTCTTCAAATATTATTATTGAAAGTCTACTTGCAATCACACTTAGAGCCCAAAAAAAAGTAAGGTTTAGATTTTGGAAATATTGTTTAACGTATAAATTTGAAATTTGAACCAACCAATCCTCCAGAGTTGGTTAGGACTTCTTTCCTCTCCATGAGATTCAATCTCAATCTATCACACAAATGAGGACAAACAAATGTCATATTTCCCAGAAAAAGAACTTTGTATATTTCATTGGAATCGATGTAAACCAGAGGAATGTTGTCATTAACATACAACATGATATTTATGATCTTAGTTGTCCTTTCAGTAAGCAGTACTTAGCACACTTGCACCTACACTGACCAGACAAGGACTTCCCAGAGCTTAGTTGATAAGAGTGCTGGTAAAGGGTCTAACTAGCCACATGGTTGTGAGGTACTTTCAACATTCAGTGAAATTTTTTGTGATGCTTGGTTGAAGAACATAACTATGTGTCATTATTTGAAAAGCCAATCCCTAGAAGGATACTTTTTGATAAAGAATTTCTCTCTTGGACATCCCTTCTGTGGTCAATTGCAGTCAACCAAATGTCAAGAAAAAGTGGTTATCAGCGTACCACTTACTGGGCTTTCTGAATTCACAGATTTAGAGCTTCATGTAACTCTTGATGCTTTGTATCAAATCTTGACCATGCCTCATTAACTGGCTTTGTTATAGAAGTCTGAGAATTTTGTACCTGCATTTGGCCTTCATCTTTTATTCAAATGCTTTGGCAAATTACGTCCATGCATTATAAGTGATTTAAACTTCTCTCCTAATTTATGAACTACACAGGCAGTACTAGCCCAAGTTAACCAGGCATATGGATTATCACCTGCAGTACCATGCTAAAAATTTGCTAAGAGCAAGAGAGACCTCTTAACCAGGGAAGGTCGACTCTTAGTTTGTCACACAAACAGAACTCCTGAAATAAAATTAATTAGAAATATATCTGCAAATCAGAGCTAATCCAAGAATAGTGGGTTAAGCATACAGAAGAAGTCTTTAAAAAACTAATGCTAGTGTCACAAAATTTATAAGGGGTGCAATTCCATATGGTGACACCAGCTAAAAGATGTCCTCTCTCTACCAGCCAATAGATTCCTCTCTCTCTCTCTCTCTCTCTCTCTCTCTCTCTCTCTCTCTCTCTCTCTCTCTCTCTCTCTCACATTGAAGTGGAGTAGACTTCTTGTTGACTTGCCAACTCTCTGTGGAAAGGCTTGCAGATTCGGATTGCAGACAAAGTGCTGTCCGGTGACTGAGATATGTCACTCTTCCTTTCCACATTCATTTTCAAAGTATCAATAATTCCTACTATGGAGGAAAATGCCAAGAGCAAAGTAAACTTCGCTTGATTGGGACTACTCTGCAACAGTTCCAGGTGTACTGAAGCTATGATCACATGCAATTCCTGAGAAAGCCAAGATCTGTACAACAGATCATGTTCTATGAACTTTCCTGATGAAGCTTTGCACCAGATGACTATTTACCTCGTTTCACTGTCCTTTTAGCTTTTATAAACTTTCTGCCAGCTCTCTCCCCACCAGAAGAACCAAGAGCAAAACCTCCAGCAAAATCGAGGCTTCCAGATTGACTGGGCTGCGCAAACTGATTCTGGGCTGGTGCACCAAATGCATTAGGGACAGGTGTCGGCTGGGCTACAAAAGTAAAAAGACCCTGCCCTGGAGGTGCATTATTACTAGGAGCACCACCGAACGTAAAGGGTGACGCTGCTTGTGGGGTTTGTGTTCCAAATAGAGACGTCTGAGAGGGACCAGTAGGTGTAATCTGAGATGGCTCCTCGGCCATGCTATCCTCCATGATTGTTTGATCATTAGTGTCATTTGGCACTATACTATTTGTTGGAGTTCCAAAAGTTGGTATTGTGTTGGGTGACCCAAAAACTGGCGGTTGTTGAAACATTGGAGAACTTTTAGCTCCAAAAGGGAACGGGCTTTCAGTCGCTCCACTTGATGAACCAAAAGCAGCTGTAGAACCAAATGAGAAAGCTGGAGCACTTGCAGCAGAGCTTTGAGTAAAACTGAAACCCACAGGAGGAGTTGGCGCTCTAAAACTGGGGGTGAAGGTGTTGTCGGCAGATGAGGAACGGGATCCAGTATCTTGGCCAAAATTTCCAAAGGGTTTTGCACTTGGCATTCCAAAGGCGGATACACTAGACACAGAGGCTGAAAAGGTTGTGCTTCCACCAAACGCTGGTGCAGTATTAGCGAGACCAAAAGTGGAACCACTTGTTGCCCCAAAAATAGAGCTTGCTGTAGAAGCTGCACTTCCAAAAGAAAATGGAGTGATACCAAAGCCTGGTGCAGGCTTAGATGCAGTGTTGCCTGCTGATGATGCTGAAGCACTATTCCCAAAAGGAAATGCTGTTGAGATTGTTGCTGATGTTGAAGCACTATTCCCAAAAAGGGGTGTTGACATTGTTGAAGATGCTGATTGCTGACTTGATGTATTAGAACCCTGTCCAAAACCGGCAAGACTGAACATGCTTGGCGAAGCAATTGAGCTTTTTTCACTTGATGATGTGGCAGCTAGACTTGAGGAAGAAGCAAAAACTGAGGAAAAAGTGGATGTGGAAGAAGCAGCAGCAAAAGCTGAGGAAACAGTGGACGTCGAGAAAGCACTTCCTGCTGCACTGCTGCTTCCACTAAAAATAGCTGGGGCAGAACTGTTGCTTGAAGAATGCACTGCAGTCCCAAAGATACTACTGTTTGCAGAAATACTACTTTGTGCAAAAAGAGAAGCTGGACTTGAAGAAGCCGCGCCTGCAACAAAACAAAAATCGGAAAACTAAAACCAAAGACAAAAGAAGATTATCAGAGATTACTCGCCAGCAGTGACTTACTCTACCCCATTGAAGGATCAGCTTTCCTATCAAGTGTTATCAGGGCCAACTTCAAAATTCAAATACAGAATAACCACTGGCACTATGATGCAGAGTCGTATGCAAAGCTTGGTCCTAACAAGCATGCAAACAACCCTTAATATGCTCACTTTTCAAAAGCTTTTCTGATGGCATTCAACAATAACAAAAATAAACATTTTAAAGTTCTAGCAAGGTTGGATTTGCAGAGCCCTGAGAGTTCTTATTAAATCATGCTTAAACAGAATTCCTGCTGGCTATACATGTTTCTTCAAGAAATCCTTTCAACTATTTTGACACTAACTCCATGAAATCAGAAGAAAAACAGAATAAGTCATTCATCAGTGGTAGTGGAATAAGGCTGGACTACTGCACTCTTTGGAGTCGGCAGACAAATCAGAAGATCACAATAGAAAAGATCTCCCATCAGCAAAATTTACTAATGCTTGGCAATTATGAATCTCAGAGTGGACTTGCCTTACAAAACTTGCCAGAAAACACTATTGACAAACACATGTCATGAAGTTTCATTTCCAGAATCACGGATTACCAAACAAAACAATAAAAGTAGCAGAGCCCTAGACTACAGCAAATTTTGCATTTGATGCAAAAGGTGACCATCAAGTGTGTAATTCTTGTCATAGTGAGTAGATTTAAGGAGCTTCAAGAGCTCTATAAGTTATCCCTATCTTATAAGCCTATATGCAGTCAGATTATGAAAGTTTTAGACGCAGATCATCTATCCAATCATCAATAAGATTTGGAAAATGCTACTGTTACAGATGACGAGACTGTACCTCCGCTGAAACCGAAGGATGGAAAGGATGGAGCTGAAAATGATGATCCAAATCCAGAGGCAGAAGGTAAAGATGACGATGAACCTGTACTTGTTGAGGTCTTGGAGACCAATGTAGATTTTGTGGATCCTGACGCACTCTGTATTTTTGGAAAAGATGTAGGAAAAATTGAAGTGGAAGCTACATTTGAGTTGCTGCAAGGTGCACAAGCATTTGTATAAGTGAGCTCACAAACTACATATGAAGTGGAAGCTACATTTGAGTTGCTGCAAGGTGCACAAGCATTTGTATAAGTGAGCTCACAAACTACATATGAAGAGCTTATAGCATAAAGGAAAAATGCACATACACAATTTGAGAAGAAGTATTTGTGTAACCTTGACAAATTAAAAACAGAGAGAGCTTATAGCTGTTTCTCACACACATGCACATAAACAAGATGTCATCATATGCAGAGACCTAAACATGTGCCCGAACACCAAACAAGAACTCGCTACAACATTTAAGAGGATGCTGTAAGATCGAATGAACTCTGAAGACTCTGAAGGTGCAGGAAAGCAGGCAAGCAACAATACTGTAGCATATAAAATTTCATCATACAAGCAAAAGTTTTTCCACTACAGGAACTGCCGAACAACTATCATGTTTACCATAAATGAAAACACAAGATCAAGTTTGCAATAGAAAATTTCTATAAAAACTTAGTTCACCTGGAATCCATAAGTGGCTTCACACTGAATTGTCCCTGTGAAATACTCGATGGAACAGTGAAAGGATATCCTTTCTTTGTATCAGATTGTTCAGCAGAAGAGGTTGATGGAACAGAGAAAATTGGAGCAGTAGACGATATTGATGCCTTGGTATCCTGAAGCGTTGGAACTGAAGAGGATGTTACAGTGGGTTTCTCTGTTTGAGACAATGATGCAGGCATAGGCTTTGGGGTGGGTGGCAGCTCCAGATTGGCCCCTGACTGAGAAGATAACGGGAATGCAAAGCCGCTAGTGAAATTTGGTGATATCTCAGCAATAGAAACATTAGCAACCAAAGAATTAGAAGTGTGCACCTCTAGAGCAGGCATAGAGTTGGAATTCGCTGTAGCCTCGGATGAAGATGAAAGATTGGCCATGGGGGTCGTTGTTGCTGTCATGGAGAATGAAATGGGACGACTTCCAACAAAATTACTTGATTTCGGTGGGATAGAATTTGATATAAGGGCTTGAGTGCTTACATTGCCTTCATCATCTGAGAGAGGTTCCTGCTATCATACAAAGACCCTTATATAGTCAATGCGCACATAATAAAAGACCTTAACGCAACGCTACAAATAAATCATCCCTCGGACAGCGCAACCCAAAAGCAGTAACATACAGAAGGAAATTCACTTGACCAGGATAAAAAAGCTTAAAAGTTACAATTCTTATTCCTCATGCCATCAAAACGAGCACAAAAATGTATATCACAAACCATGCACCTCAAAATCAACACTCATTCGAAACCCTTTGCTCTTCACTTGTTCAGAAACAGCAACATCAGGTACATTTAGAGGATTGCGTGGGCGTGCATGTGTTCCTCCTGCAGCTGGCATACTCCTTTCCAACCCTTTTGCTTCACTAGCCAAACCATTGGAAGATGATGGTGTAGCATGAACCTCCTCAACTCTTGCTCCTTCGGACTTTTCTTTGCCCTTTACTGATTGTGTTGACAACTTTCGGTTTGCAGAAGGCCGGTCCACAGATGGATCATTCCTCAGACCTTCAGTTGAAGTAGCTTCACAAGAGTCAGGTATAAAAGCTTCAAATGCCTGCATTGTCCTCTGTGCTTGTTTGTTGAGCATGCTTGGAGACAACCTAGTGGGTGGCCTCTCCCGCACAAGAGCAAGCTCCTCCTCAAGTGACTTGCCTTTTGGAGAAGGCGACATTCTTTCAAGGGTCTCCAAAATCGTTTGAGCTGTTCTACTGGATTGAACAGGAACGAATGCCAAACCATCTGGAAGTTTAATCTCATCCCAGTTTTCATGCATGTAGCGATTGTCACCCGAAATCTTCCCTCTGTCAGAAGTAAGACCATTGGACCTTTTCAAGGTGGAAGCAGTCAACAGAGTAACAGGAGGCTCACTTGCAATGGAAGTCGACCTAGCCCCCAGCACTCTTCCAGTTGTTAGCAAACCGGAGTTGGTTTTGATCCTCGTTCGACGAACTGGTCTTGTCGAGGTTCCTCCATCTTCCAGAACAATACTCCGCCTCTTTAGCATCTGCAAGCATAATATCTTAATATTGACCCATTATGTCTAAAACAAGCATGAAACACAACAATGTCTTACAAAATATTTGGCAAAGAAAATAAAATCCATGCATTCTCATTATTCCAAGAGATTGAACAAAAGAACTTCATAAAAACTGAATGTCTCAATGAAATGTATAAAAATACCTCGTATAAAATATATGATTTCATATTTAAAGAAAGGAAGCGTTGAAGCTCACAATAAGCTTAGCACATTCCATATAACCATAGGAACACAATATCAAATCAAAAAAGCCTTGGGAAAAAAATAAGGCAGCAGTACATTAACACCAATACAATAATTTTCATTAACCCCACACATTTAATTTGCAGAGACTCCAAAAAGCAGATTTTCCAGTGAATGTACGTTCCATTGATGGGATCAACAATCAAAGACGTGTCGAACCCACACTAGAACTGGTACATAATTTTGATGCATAAACATAAGAGCCATTTCAAATAAGATTGTAAAACTAAACGATATTAGCTACAAAAGCATAGAGGAAGGCAATTGAGTGTTTGAAGCATTCCTGCATGGTGCAATTTTATTCATGGAAACTTGACCACATTCAAGATGTTAGTATGGAGTCGTGGACATGAGGTAGTTCACCTAACACTAAAATCAGGGATAAAAAAAATTCGAAGGGCACAATGCGGGAAAGAGGAGGTTTAAGATCAACAATCTCTCTTTCTTAGATACGAATATATCCAAATTAACAAATTCAATTTAAGAAGTGAGTAAATTCACTAGGTGTAGCCCAGCACAAAAATACATGCAATCAAAAAAGTCATTGCTTACAAATTCCTGTCTAATCTCAAAAGATGTTTGAAGTTAGAACATAATGCTCTGGTACTTTGAAGCTTCAAACGATAGCATGGAAATGCTGCAAAAAAGCACACACAAGTGCAGCTTACATACACCAAACAATGGCATGGAAATCTACAAAAAAAGACATACAAGCGCAGCTTACATACACCCAACAAAACTATTCAAAAATTCGACCAATAATAACAGTTGCCTTTGCTTGAGCCTTAACGAAAAAGATGAGAGACCTGTATTGTAAGCTGGAAAGACATTGGTGAGTTAAAAACAAACAAAAGGTGGGGTAAAGTGCTTTTCTCAAGATAAATTGGATAAGACGTGATAGCTAAGCCTTTATCTAATCAATAAGCAAGCCTGGAGTGACCAAACTGTAGACCCTTTGACAAGGATGGAGAGGTAGCTGCCACACTGAAAAAATGTTTATAAATAAAAAGCAAGCAACCATAGACCTCTAAAAGAAGTCACGTACCTCACGACCACCTGTAATAGGCGTCTGGTAGGGAGTCCAATGGGAACCAATTTTTGGCTTGGTTTCCTCAGGGAAAATCTGATAAATGTCATGCAAATACCACAACCTTTAAGTGGTAATAATGCTTTCGATTTTTTTACTCAAGCATTTCAAATAAAAAACATTTGATATGTGGATACCACATATATTTAAAAATCAACACTCCAGAAAAGGAACTCAAAACTGAATGTCAATAATGAACTTGTACCTCGCCTGGACGCTGAATAATTCTTGATGATTGAGTGTAGGGAGTACGAGAGGATCTAGGCATCAATGGCGAGAAATTTTCGCCAGAAGTTGATGTCTTTATTTTCTGTGAACCACCAACAACCATGCCTTGCATTTTAGGATTTCTTACTGCCAACTGCAACGAACTTCTCAGATCAAGAGCACCTCCTTCATGGAAAGCTGGTGTTCGAGCAAGTAAAGTAGATCCACTTGCACGAGACAATCGTCTATCCATGTACTCCTTCGCAATGTCTACGGGAGACGACACTCTACTGTCTTCTATCTGCAAAAACACAATAAAATGAAGTTCTAGCTTGCTAAAAATCATCTTGCGTTTAACTTCTGTTAATTGACAACTCAACAACTGGAAATACTCAAAAGACCATCACCAAAAATGAGCTACGGGAAAACGCAAAGGACGCATCGAGCAAATAGCTAAGCATGGATCTAAAGTAGCGATTCATGAGAAAGACACTTGTAATAAAGAATAGATTAAAGTGCATCAGGAGATTTTGTAAATGATTAGAAAATGCTCAGTCCAATTTTTTGAAGATCGAAGGCAATATGAAGACCTAAGTGAACAAGCTCGTAACAAGCAAGTTCGGTCATCAAAAGCTCATGATTAAGATATCCAATCAAGTACTAGTTATATGTTTAAGGGAAAAACCACATGCCGAGCTTCGTTTAAAGCTTGTGCTTTGAGATAAAGAGCAAACGGAGAAGGTCTAAACAGGTTAGAAACATCTGAAATCATCTGCTTACAGGTGCACTATTAAAGGCTTACAGAAAGCTAGTATTATAATAATATTGTCAATGTGAACCTAATGTCTGAGAATTAAGCTTGAAATCCACCTTAAATTTTCCTGTCACAGGCAATTGATCATCCAAAGCTCCCTGTTCGTAAACCGTTCTCCTTCCACCATTAGCCTTTTCCTGTCGGTATCTCTGTCGCTCTTCTCTCCATCTTTGCGAATCTGGATGAGATATATTACCTGCCTGAATAGCCTCGAACGGCACCAGAGCATGTTGAGGTTGTTCAGTTGATAGGACATCATCCCTATGAACTTCGGCTTCGGTATTAACCACATCATCGTCCAGGACCTTCGCTTTAAGAAGATCAATGAAGTGATTGTATTGTTCTCTTTGGAAACACATACAAATCAGGAATGTCAAATAGCGAACTTTCTCTTTTCAGAACAATCATTCTCCCATTTTGAAGAAATTCATTTTGTAGAGGTGAATTGATAAAAAACTATATTCTTAAAAAATAAGCAAGTACCAAATTGGAATGTCATTAACGTTCTCAATATGCATTTTGTGTCAAAAACATGTTGTGGACTCTGCAAATTGTGACTAACCTGGTAAACGATTTTCCTTTCAGCAGATTTTCAATCTCCTTAAATTGTGACTCTTCCTGCACATCATGAAGACTCTCATTGCCAGGACTTTCCTCATCTTCAAAATATGGTCCATCCTGCTTGAACGGAACCAATATTGATATGTTACAGGAAAGCTTTTTCAGCAAAAGATATGACTCATGTTCTTGAAACACAGATAGAATGTGAGATTTAGAAAAGCCAATCATTCTTAATTCACGACCCAAAGGTGCTTGCAATATCACAAATTCTCAAAATATACGACCAGTGCATAACTGCATAGCTTTTCAACAATTGTGATATCCTTAGAGATAGAAATATTCTGTGACTAGAAAAAAATAGCAAGTAATGGAAAAAAAATCCAATAACAAACTGTGAATGAGTAAACAATATTTATGTGGAGAAGTAAACCGGCTGCGTAGTTCCATCATCTTTCCAGTTGAAACCATGTTTATGCCCAGGTCCTTAAAAAAAACAAAAAATGTGCCTTCTACATATAGACACCAGAATGATTCAAAACCACCACATAGTACATATCAAAGCAAATTAATTCTTTGTTAAAAGTTTGTTTGTCAGACTTACAGCTTGAGTAGACTTCTCTGGAACATCTGGCTGCTGCTCTTCTGCATACAACAAATTGTATCACTACACTAAGTCTCACATGATACCCAAATTTTCAAAAACATGAACTAGAGGTCTTCTACCTTATCACTATTATCATGAAAACAAATGTACTTGGTGACTAAAAAGATGATGGAAAAACAGTTATTCTGTATTGTCACTTAAGCTAAAATCTCAATATAGTAAACATTACAAAAAGTGTAAATGAGCAAATTTCATATGTTTAGGGAAGCTCTTGTTGAATTAAAAACAAACCTTTTAATTCACTTTTTGAGAAGACAAAAACAAAGAATATTCAAGAGAAGGATATAGTGCACACATCAAATCTGTAGACTTCACAAGAATCCCAGACATACCTGTAGGCTACATAAAATTATAGGGTAAGAACACTGCCCTCCTTTAAAGGGACAATGGAGTTTTAAGCTCGAAACTATTGGGTTCTTTCAGATTTTGCCATGTTTGCATTTGCAACCCTAGGTGTAAAATATGTGCAAGGACACTGAGCTGCAGGCATGGTCGTGCAGACATCCGTATACATGTAATGGTACACATACAGTCAAGAATATAAGGTACAAAAAGTTCCACAACTGAGCTGCACGGCTGCCTTTACAGTGACTTATAAACTGGAGTGCAAAGCGGAGATCAATCTTTTGAACTGGTAGGAGTTCATAGCTCCGCTACACCATCTTGCAAATGCTATACTTTGGAGATGAAATGTGCTTGTATATATTTCAATAGATTATGAGAGTTACATGTTCTATTATATTCATGGAAATATAGAAACCACGTTCTTTTGGAAATACAGTTACAGCAAACTTTGGCATACTTCAACTACTCGTACTGGTATACAAGGGCACAGCATGTTCGGAAGTATGGTGGAAGCATCACCAACCAGTACAAATTATCATGAGGTTAATATCAAAGTGGTTGCGCTTAGAATATACCACCCCTTTAGGCAACATATTGGGGGGTATTGGGAAAAGTGGGGCGGGATTAGCTTCAGATCGAACAATCATTTAATGCCAAATGACTTTGAATGGTCAACCTTGATATCCTAATTGCCTGTGACCAGTACACACTTGGCAGTGTCGTTGCAAGGATTCAACTTATCTTAATACAAATGAGCACAAAAGCATACCAACCGTCTGCCAAATCAAGGAAAACCTCACCCAAAATCACCCTAAATGCAGCATTTACATCTTAAAGAAATGCTTCAAATGAAAAAATGACAAGCCATAGTTTTGAGCATACTAAATCTGGACTATTTTCCCCTTCTAACATTCAGTTTTCCTGAAAACTGTAAACCATACAAATATCCAAAACTAAGACCTGTCAATGCAGCATATGGGGTTCAGGAAGTGGTGCTACAGATGCATACCTCCAGTAGCTGCAGCTTCGGAAGCATTCTCCGTACTACGGCTACTACCAAACAAAGAAGAAAACAGATACGATGCGCCGGTTGTAAGAATCCTAGAAGCTGAGCTCACAATCCCACCTCCCAACCATAACCCTTTAGCGGCTGTTGCCTCTGAGGCGCTAACCCTAGTGAGCTGCGCTGCAGCCTGCGGCCCTGCCGAGGCATGACGCCCCAGGGAAGGCCTTTCATACGGGGTGCTTCTTCGTATTCCACTGCTTCCTGCTGCTGCTACTGCTGCTCTCTTAGACCTCAGCTTGCCTCCAGCACGGCCCCGGCCGTCGTAGGGAGTGCGATCCTCCTCCTCCTGCTGCTGCTGCCTTGATGGCGCTGCTGCTGGAGGCGCACTGAGAGGCCCTGCCATAGGCTTCTTCAGCGCTCTCTGCTACTCTTCCCCCTCGCTCTTCCTTCGATCGATCGATCGCTACCTCCCTTCTCTCTCTCTCTCTCTCTCTCTCTCTCTCGCTTTTTTCTCGTTTTTTTCTCTGTTTTTGTAAAACCCTCACCCTGCGTTTTGACGACGGTAATAGAATAGGTCTATGCCAACCGGTAAAAGGGGGGGGGGGGGGCGGGGTGTTTGGGGTTTTTTTTTTTTTTTTTTGAGTGTTGATTCCCACCTTCCCAATCCGTGGCAAAAATAAAGCTTTTGTGTACGTGGTTGATGTGGCAAACAAATCACTATACCATTAGGCAAGGATGCACCAAGTTTCCACACAATGCTTGCCTTACCCTGCAAATAAGATCCAAAAGACTTCATATTGCACATTGATAAACTCGTATCTAAATATTGAGAAAGTTCCGATAGAGATATGTGAAACTTAAGAAGGAAAAAAAGACAAATCAACCCACACAACCAATCAGTGTATGAAAATATTGGAGCAAGCTTATTGTAACTAAAGTAGCATTGTCTAGAGATTTTAAGGTAGTAAAGTTTAGACTCCTGAAACTCTATGAACCTTTTCAAAGGACCAGAAGTATACAATCAATTGTTCAGCCTAGACTTTTTATCAATCTTCTTCAAGCTCCTCTTATCTAGTTATGGCGATCGCCCCATAGAATACATTATTGCAAAACTCTGTAGTTCAAAAAGAAAGAAAGAAATAGCATGGAAAATTTAATAAACTCTAACTATGACTACATCAACAATTGTAGCGACTTGAAAAGAATGAGCAGAGTGAGATGTACTACCAATAGAAGCCAAGCATTCCTTCCTCTCATTGAAAAATTGCCAGCATTCTTGACTCAAAGTGATAGTTTGCTATTGGTGGTTTGGCATGAAATATTAGATTAAAGTACTTCAACAAAAGATAAGTTAGCCTGAAGATATATTAATCAATTTAAGTGCCAGTATTGTTTGAAATTCTTATTCATTTTCTCAATCTCTTAGAAATCCTTGTTTTCATGATGTGTCATGCTCAAAATCATTAATATTGAACCAAATGAGAATAACATATAAAATGTATAAATGTTACCATTTTTTTAAAATAACATAATATTCAAAGAGACCAAGGTCATATAAGTCAAAAAAGAAGAAAAAATGTTGATACATGTTGATATATGCACATTCTAAAGGTGTCAAAAATATAGTAACTAAAACTCAAAAGTTCTTGAGCTTCACTTGTAGAGATTTGTGGTCATAGCGCATCCAATAACTTAAAAAAAGACACGTACCTTTGGTGAATGCACATCTCCATATGAGATCCATGTTGCATATACTAAACGGGGTAAAATGCATTAACTCTTGCATATCAAAACTCAAAAGCTATTGAGCATCTTGTATGCTAGAATTTTGTGGTCATAGCACATCCAATAACTTCAAAAAAGATTTGTACCCTTGTTAGTGAATGCACACCTCCATGTGAGATCCATGTTGCATGTTTTCTTAGGCAGTTGTTTTCACTCTACTTATCTTTCATATCATATCAGTGAAAGTGAAGAAAGGCATACATTAGAAAGAATAAGATTTACGGGGTTTGTAGGGGGGCCTAAGTCATTTAAATTGAATGAAGCTCATCTTCACCACAAACCAAGAGCCTAGTCAAAAAAAAGATTGCCCTTCACATGAGATTCATGTTCCATGTTAATGCAGGTAGTTATTGTCAAATGTTAGGATTTGTGTTAGTATTAAAGCCAATTGCTTCACAAAAGTTTAAAAGTAAAAGACTATGGCCTTCGTATGTGATATATGAAATTGATAAATGATGAATGTTTATAATCAAATGATAATTGATAATTGATGTTTATGATAAAAGATAAAATACATGATCTACTATTATAATAATTTCATCCTCATGAACCAAGAGATTATGCAAAAAAAATGCACACACGCATGCACGCACGCGCACAAACACATATTCTCCATATGAGATCCTTGTTGCATGTTGTATTAGGTAGTTGTTGTTTCATTTTGTTTACCACTTAATAGAGAGAGAGAGAGAGAGAGAGAGAGAGAGAGAGAGAGAGAGAGAGAGAGAGAGAGAGAGAGAGAGAGAGAGAGAGAGAGAGCAAAGTCACGTATGAGAATAAAATAAAGCAAATTTATAAGAACAAATTATTTTCATTATTCTAAATAGTTAAGATGTACTAAGGCTCTTATGTAGTAAGAAGTGATGGAATTTGCTTCCAAATTCTTTGTTCACAATGAGACAAAAGCTGAAGAAAAGACATATACATTATAATACAAAATAATGTGAATGCCAACTTCATATTTAGGCCTGAATCTACATTAGAACATTATTCTAGAGCTAAGATCCACAAGTTTGAGCCTCATTCATTACTATAATACCTTTCTAAGGCCAAGGGCCACCTCTCATTCATCACACACGAGATGGCACGCACTACATGAATGAGGTGCTAAAATGAAGGGGCATATCTATAGGAGATTATTGATGAAGAGGTAGTGGCTCAAGATAGACCTATGCCTATCTCTTGTCTATATAAGAGAGGTACCTTGAGTTTCATGGGATAAAAAAGGAAGGGGAGAGAGAGAGAGAGAGAGAGAGAGAGAGAGAGAGAGAGAGAGAGAGAGAGAGAGAAGCATTCACATAGTTTCTCTTGCTTAAGCAACACCAAACTCTTTGAAACCTTTATTCATAAGCCAACAAGGTAAAACATAGTACAACAAAGCACCATAAAGCACCATCCCACGATACAAAACCACGCGAGTTAGTATGTGAGGAAGACAGGAGTCAATGCTGAATGTTAGTTGCTATCTATGTACAAAATAAGCTCTCCTACTTAACATCTTGGTTAGAATAAACAATTCTTAGTTCAATCTTCCCATTCACTTGTGGAATTTAGCGATAGGCTAAGCCGTCTTGTCACCGTATCAGGGCAAAAGTACGTTTGGCGTTAGTCCATATCGATTAATAATCTTTTATATGTATCAAATCAACAAGAGGATGCTTGCTAAACAAGTACAAATTGTATTCACGAAAAGATTTTTGGATTGAGCCAAGACATTCGTACAAATGGTATTAGAGAAAATCCATGCCATTCTAACCCGTGGATCCATGAACAGGTCATGTAATGGTGTCAAGACCCTTGAGCATATATGCTTTCCAAGCGTGTTCAAGCTCGATTACTGATATTGTTCCTAGTGTAAACTTGAAAGGGCGAGTGTGAAATTTTCGTAGTTACTTAAGCTGCGATTAAAGAAAGGAAAATTTGTTGGCTTGTATAGTCTTGCTCATTGTGTTAGGGCTTGTATAGTCTCGTCCATTGTGTTAGGGCAAATCCATGCCATACTATTGTTGGAGATTATACCGACTCTTGCGCAAATCCATGTGTTCCAAGAGTACTTAAGCCAAGAAAACTAGCACATTTATGCATTTTGGGTTAAGTCAATACCAATCTAAAACCTATCGTGTAAACAATAAGCAAGTTAAGTTAATAGCAAGGTATTGACCCGGAAACGAAAAAGACATCATATTGTCAAGGTACTGATATTGTCTGCTAGCATAGATGAAAGCTCATACCTGGATAGAGGTGGAAGTGTTATCTTGTGAATATGCCATAATGTATTTGCTACTATCGATTCTTCATGCATTACCACAACAAAACTTTATAGATGGGTTCATATAATTAAAGCAACAAATGAGATATATGCATATCGTCATTAACCATTGTCAATACCATCTATCATGGTACAATACGAAACAATGATTCCTTCATTTATTCTATAGATGCATAAGGTAGAGGTGTAGTACTCATGATCGGTATATGTTTCGATCCTAACCAACGCTAAAAAGCGTTATGTCTTGGTAGACTGTAAGAGACCTTTTATGACAAAGTTACGCTCCACTTTGTAAGTTTTTAGCTATTTATAGTTTATGAGAGCAGTATGAACAGAGGGATAGAGAGGTCAACGATTGAATCTCTGTGTATTATGACCTACTTTACGTAGGATGAGCACAAACCAATACATGTAATAAGAGTTGTTGGTGTATGAACGATACTCTGCTTGGTCTATGATTGATTACAATTGCAGCGGACGTGACAAAAGCAGAACACGAGAGGTGATTACGATAAAAATGATGTCTCTACCAATAGGGAGAAAACAATGAACACAGTAGTGACTATGATTTCAGGAACGTGGATTGACTAGGAAATGGAATCAACATCTTGTTATCCCTTTTGGGTTATCAGAGTAGGAGTCTGAAACTACCGTAACAGTAGGATTGCGAAGCATTAGGCGTCTTGGACAACCATGTGATCCTCTGTCTCTGATAACCGTGTTTGTGTGCAAGAGAGTGAGAGAGCAAAAACGTAAGGATTGAACAGTAGCAAATCTGTATATATAAAAGAAAATCGAAACACAATATAATAGTGCTGATAAGCGCGTGCTCCTAATTACAGACTCAAAATACAATTCTAAATCTCTCTCTCTCTCTCTCTCTATGTATAAATCACTAACTCTAAGGAGCTAGCTACTTAAGAACTTTTGGTTGTTTGATCACTCTGTGCATACAGATTGTTCAACTCAACAACACCTATCTCTCTTTCTCTTCGCAAATACATATTTATAGCTGTCAAAGTCTTTTGATTTATTGTAATTACAGTTTACAAGATGATTAACAGTCGTTTAAACAAGATCCGTAGATCCGTTATTGGAGCGTCGTGAAGGAGAAGAGGTAGAGAGTCACGTATCCTCCGTATGCATCGTAGTGCAAGGATGTAGGCCGTGATGGCCGTAGTCTATCCACAATCATTTGAACATCCGCTAGTATTTCGATCAGTTGTTGATCGTTTGCTTCCTTCGTTGATAATTCTAAGTGATAACTTACAGAGCTAAACGATGTGATAGGTCAACCATTGTTAGTTGACTTTGTAGGAACTCGTGAATCGTCATCGCTCTTCACTTCGTTGATATCTGTAAGTAGGTTGCTTACGTTTAAAAACGGTTGAGGAGAGTTGACTCTGGTCATTTGTAGGAGATCATAAGAAGGTCACTTGCAGTGGTCGCGGGATTTTGCAAGTGCTCATAAATGGTAACCTACGGGTTTAAACAACTCCCTTGCGGTTTGCGGTTTCTTGTGATTTGCGGTTTGAGTTGTGCTTCTCTGTAAACATTGATTTAATGGTTCCCTTCGGTCAAGCTGGCGATAGCTTTACGGTTTTGACTGTTTCTTACTTTGTGTGTATTTCTGCAGACTGATTTTGAGAGATAAAATTCTTGAGAGTAGAAGGAGGGCGAAGGGATTAGTAGGAGAAAATTAGAATTCCAACACTCCTCCTTAAGCTTGCTACTACGAATCTGGACTCAAATTGAGATTTAACAATTCTACTAGAGTAGAATGTTTGTCCCTTGACAATGGTTTTTTCAAAATGTCAGCCAACATACTGTCTATGATAGTAACTTAGTGCAACGTCTTCATTCTGAACCTTCTCTCTAAGAAAATGAAGTTGAACCTCTATATGTTTGGTCCTTGTGTGAGTTTGTCGGTTTAATGACAAAGCTATACAACTCTGATTGTCACACTAGAGTATAGTTGGACCAATTTGTGAGATCTCAGATCTCCTTCACTGCTGACGTAGCTGCGACATATTCTGATTTATAATGAAATGCATTTCGGCTTCCTACTATTCCATGAAATGGGTCCTCCTGCAAGAAAGCAAATGTAGCTAGAGGTGGATTTTCTGGTATCTACGTCTCCTACCTAGTCTGAATCAGAATAGGTAATCAATGAGAGTGCAGCTTCTGTATTTTAGTTGTAACTCAAGGCATAGTGCTTTGAGGATTAAATGTACTTCAGAACTCTTTGTAGATCTTTCCAGTGTTGTAGGCCTGGATTGGACATGAATTGTGACAACATGCTTACAACATAGCTAGATTAGGTCATGTGCAAATCATAGAGTACATGAGAGAACCTATGATAGACTGCTAAGGGTAATTGCGCATTTCTTGCTGATCTACCTCTGTTCTGGGGCACATGTCTTTGGATAGCTTGCATCCTGGATCCATAGGAGTGTCTATGGGTTTGCAATCCTCCATGCCGTATCTTCAAAGTACATTAATTAGGTAGGATTGTTGGCTTATGGTGATCCTTCTGCTCACACGATCTCTGTGAATCTCCATTCCAAGTAGGTAATAGACTAGACCTAAATCAGTCATCTCAAACGTTGATGAGAGTAAGGACTTAGTTTCTTGCAGCAACTGATTTGAATTGCTGATGATTAGGGAGTCATCAATGTATAGTGCTATTATAACATAGTTTGGCCCCTTTGGTTTTAGATACACATTTGAATCTGCGGTGTAGGAGGTAAAGTCTTGCTGCAACAAGAAACGATTTATTCTATCATATCAGGCCCTTGGAGCTTGCTTCAGACCGTATAATGCCTTGTGCAATTTGCATAGTAGATGTTTCTTGCCTTGAGGGATGTAACCTTCTAGTTGATAGATGTAGACATCTTCTTGTATGTATTTGTGTAGATATGTCGTCTGGACGTCCATCTGGTGAATATCCACATCTTCTGCAGCATATATAACCAATAGAGTATAAATAGACTGATGTTTTACTACTGGACTAAAGGTCTCAGTGTAGTCTATCCCATATACTTGTTCAAATCCTTTAACCACCAGTCTAGCTTTCCATTTGGATATAGATCCATCAGGCTTAAGCTTCAGCTTAAATATCCATTTAGAATCAATTGGCTTTACACCTGTAGGAGGAATGACAAGACTCCAGGTCTTGTTCTTCATTAGAGATTAATACTCAGCATCCATGGCAGCTTTCCATTTTTTTGCATCGGGCATTGATAGTGCTTCTGCTACGATGGCAGGTTCGTCATGACTGATGAAAGCCTGAGGGATGAAACGGTCAGGCTATTGTCATTGTCACACAGATCTTCAAACTACAGGTGCTTGACCATACAATTCTCTTTGGTGAATGACTGGGATCGTAGTATTTTGCGGTTGAACGATCGTGAGTCTAGGCCCATCGACAATAAGTGGAGCCGTTGGGACAAACTCTGTTGCTTGAATAGTCATAGGTCATAGCCTATCACTAGAAGGTGAAGCTACTATGGCAGTCTCTTGTATTGGTTGCTTCTGTTTGAAATCATAATATTTGTCTTCAAGGAAGACAACATCACGACTACGACCCGTAACCACATCATAAACACGATATGCCTTGTGTGAAGTTGAATAGCCGATGAAGATGCTTTTACAACTTACTGGGTCCAGCTTCTTCCTCAGATCAGACGGCTCTTGTGCATAGCAGAGACATCCAAAAACAAGCAGGTATTTCAAGCTCGGTTTGTAACCATAGTGGGCTTCAAATGGTGTCTTGGAATCAATCGCTTTAGTGCTAGAGTAATTTTGCAGATAGCAAGCCGTAGAGATAACTTCCACCCAAAAGGTTGGAGGCAAATGCGAATTTGTTGTCATGGATTGTGCAACTTCCAACAGTGTGCAATTCTTCCGCCCTGCTACTCCATTCTATTGTGGAGTGTAGCTTGTAGTAAACTGGTGGTGCACACCACATGAAGATAGGTAGTCCTTCATCTCATTTGACAAGAGCTCTCCCCCTGAATTAGACCGTATGACCTTGATCCTCTGACCAGTTTGATTTTCAGCATATTGCTTGAAGTCTTTGAAGCAACGAAATGCTTCTAACTTGTTCTTAATGAACATTACACTGGCAAATCGGGAGTAATCATCAATAATGTGATACAATACAGAGCTTGACTTAATGAAGGTACACTCATAGGACCACACAAAAGAACCTGAATCGAGACACCAATGATGGGCATCTTCCCTTTTGGGTTATCAAAGTAGGAGTCTGAGACTGCCGTAACAGTAGGATTGTGAAACATTAGGGTCTTGGACAGCCATGTGATCCTTTGTCTCTGATAATCATGTTTGTGTGTAAGAGAGTGAGAGAGACAATTACATTCAACCAACAATCCTGCCAATGTAGAAAAATCAGCATCTACATACAAAATGAGATGCAAACTCTAAGAGATACTGATTAGACATGAACCAGAACATAAAATAAAGTTGTTGTCCATACAGTTACAGTACCCTACTGTATTTCACACGTGTGGAATTGAAAATAGCAATAATGATCATTCTACACAAAGAATTGCAAGATAACATCATGAGAGTGCACCAATGAGTAGTAGAACCCAAAGAGAACCATGTATAAAGATAAAATGAGAGAGATAAGAGAGAAGATCCCTTTCTCCATGAGTTACAACAATATATAACAGGTCCAAATTCTACTTTGCCACTTGGAGTTCCCTCCAATATGAAAAACCCTACTATTTTGGGACTAGATTCAATGTACCCAAAGTTCAAATTTGAATCTCTCTCAAACTCAACTACCAACTTTCCCACACTTTCAAAAAGTGTTTATTGAATGTTTTTAAACTAATGACAGTTTGCACACATTCACATGAAATAGCTCAAACATGAGACAAAACAAGTAAAGTAAACTTGAACAACACTTCCTTGCTGTTCCTTTAGCCTTACTTGAGTTTAAAGACTCCTGAAAAAATAGATCCATAACATCTTTGTCAAATAACCTTCCTTTGATGCTCTTGAATACTCCAAATTGCCACTTTCCCTTTTGTGTTGTTGAAGTCCTTTGAGACCAACCTCTTGATTTTCCACTTGGCCATCAAAGTCATTGAAAAAACTTTGATTTTCATATCCATTACTTGATTTTCCAGCATGAAAACCATAAGAACCAATATCCACTTGCATAGCATCATCTACACAAGAAGATTCTCCAAAACATGTGAGTAAAGCAAAGTGTGTCACTTCCATTTGCTTACCTTTCTCTTGATCATCAAAGATACCAAAGATATGAATATCTTCAAACTTGACCCTCTGGAAATACTCCCTCTCAAACATATGATCTAGATCCAACAAGATCTCATCAATGCTTGATCTCGAATTTCCACAAAGGTTAGTGAAAACAATGCCACCATCGTAAATGAAAAGATAGATTCCAAACTTTCATCCAACATGAAGTAGAGTAGGTGAAGATGAGTATCAAACTAATAAATCCAGCCCTCTTGAGTCCATAACAAACCTCAATAAGCTCACCAATGAGATCTCCCTTGCCTTGAAGAGATTGCCTCTCGATTTGCTCCATGTAGTCTTCTCCAAACAACCTTTTGACATCTTGATCATGAGTGACCAATTCATAATCATAGAATCCTTTGAGATGATGAAGAGATGTGAGATCCATGCCTTGGATCTTCCCAAGAACCAACCTTCCATTTTTCCTTCATAAGACTCCCTCTTAATGGTTGCATCATAAGAATAGAAATCTAAAAAACAATAGAAGCCATGAAAAAAATGATTAGTACCTTCAACATAAGGATTATTGAAGTACTCTCTTTTTTCAAACAAGAATTTCTACTCAATGTTTTAGATAATGAGCTCATATGATAATGATTCACAATTGTCAATTTTCATAGAAAAAGGACAAATATTGATTGTACTATC
Organism: Diphasiastrum complanatum; assembly: GCA_029204225.1. Classification (NCBI taxonomy): domain Eukaryota; kingdom Viridiplantae; phylum Streptophyta; class Lycopodiopsida; order Lycopodiales; family Lycopodiaceae; genus Diphasiastrum; species Diphasiastrum complanatum. The sequence continues at coordinate 45,172,431 of CM055100.1, read as the reverse complement.
AATCATTAAGAGTTATTGATTGCTTAATCCAAAGATCTATCAAGTTCTAGATGTTAGATCTTGATCTAGATGCTTTACACTATGATTTAGGCAAGAGCAATGGATCAAATGATCAAACACATGGATGGGTGGCCTCACACATGTGGAGGACAGTACTTGTACGGCCTGTTTACAAAAAGTAAAGTACATTAACTTACAAATGCATTTCATTCATCAAAACTCAAGACAAATGTGGAAATCTCAACAAAACTAGAATTTGTCAATGTCACATCAACTTGTTATTGATCTGGTTGATCTCTTTATAGATAAGGACATCCATGAGCTGTGTACTGTCCAGCAGGCCTTCACACGTGTGAAGAGTGCCTAGTCATCCAGATCCACCAATGGGAGCCATATGTGCTCATTTCCCAAAGTTGACTATTCTCTTTGGCTAGAAAACAAAAAGCTAGTCTTCCACATTTATAGGAATATTCCCTATAAAATAGGATCTAATGGAATATTTCTATCTTATCTTCTAGAAGCTTATCCACACGTGTGAATGGTATCTTGACATGTGTGAGTAATAACTCATTCACATGGAAGTCCAATCTATTTACAAAAAGTTTGACCAATTTGACCATTTTCAAGATTCTACTCAAAGGTCAATTCCACACTAGTGTAGATCAAGCTAAAACCAATCTAACTTGATAAAAATGACTTACGTACATTATTTCACATGTGAGAACAGACTCCACACGTGTGAGATCCTATCAAGCTCAAATAACTTGAGATCTACAAGATACAACAAGTTGGAAGTGATATTTTAACACTCCTCCTCACTTCTAACTTAGCAAGTCTAATGTACACATATCTACAACTCCAAGAGCATTTCTTAACTTGAAAAATGAATCTTTAGCCAAAGGTTTGGTTAAGATATCAGCTATGCACTCGAATGAAGACACATGATGAAGTTGAACCTCCTTGGATTGCACCTTCTCCCTTACAAAGTGATGAGCTATCTCAATATGCTTTGTTCTAGCATGGAAGATCGGATTGGTAGCAATTTGTTGAGAAGCTTGATTGTAACAATAGATGCAAGGGACCTCCTCGGCCTTTAGCACTTGAAGCTCCACCAAAAGTCTTCTTAGCCATAGGAGTTCTTTGGTTGTTGAAGTCAATGCCTTGTACTCGGCTTCACAAGAGGAAAGAGAAATTGTATCTTGCTTTTTGAAAAGCCAAGATATCACTCCTCCACAAAGAAAAGTGACAAATGCACTTATGGATCTTCTATCCATCTTATCTCCTGCAAAATCAAATCCAAAAATGCTCTCAAGTACAAGTTAGATCCTTGATAGAGAATGCCAAAAAATCTAGTAGAAGAGACATATCTAAGCACTCTCTTGGCACTTTTCCAATGATGCATCAAGGGACCTTGCATATATTGACTTAACTTGCTTACACTATAGCTCAAATCTGGTCTAGTGATTGTCAAATAGATTAATGAGCCTATTAGCTTCCTAAAGAGTGTGATGTCCTCAAAGGATGCTTCATCACAATCATTAGTAACTTTACAAGTTTACTCCATAGGGGTGTCAATCCCTTTATAATCTTTCATGCCAAACCTCTCAATAATGGAAGTAACATACTTTGATTGACTTATAAAAGTAAAATCACTACCCCTAGTAACTTCTATTCCAAGTATGAACTTAAGAAGTCCTAGATCTACCATCTTGAATTCACTAGACAAGGAAACTTTAACATTTCTTATGCCTTCACCATCATTTCCTGTCAATATGATATCATCAACATAAAGTACTAAAATGATGATCTTTCCATCATTACATTTGATGTACAAAGAAGGCTCATAAGAGCTAATCACAAAGCCAAGAGAGTAGAGAAAATCATGCAACCTAGAGTACCAAGCTCTAGGTGCTTGCTTCAAGCCATATAGGCTCTTCCTTAAGTGGCAAACCTTGTCCTCCTCACCATCCTTGATGAAGCCCTCAGGTTGCAACATGTATATTTCCTCCTCCAAGTAGCCATTCAAAAAAGCATTTGTCACATCTATTTGATAGAGATTCCACTTGAATAAAGTAGAAATACAAATGATCAATCTAATGGTTACAAGTTTTGCTACAGGAGCAAATGTTTCTTCATAATCTATGCCTTTAGTTTGAAGAAACCCCTTAGCAACCAATCTAGCTTTGTACTTACTTATAGATCCATCTTGATTGTACTTTAATCTATAGATCCACTTACATGCAAGTGGCTTCTTCCCATTTCCAAGTTTGATTATCTATCAAAGCATCAAACTCTACTTGCATTGCATCTCTCTAAACTTGTGATCTACTTGCATCTTCATAACATGATGGCTCTTCAAGCATTGTGGTTAGAAAAGAGTAAGAGGTAGAAGGAGATGTGTCTTCCCTTTGCTTTCCTTTTTCAAAGTATGTGAGCCTTGAAGGCTCGGCCTTGCTCCTTGTGGATCTTCTCGGCTCCTTTGGCACTTGATTTTGATCTTTCAAAAGATCATTTTCAAGAGGCTCCTCCTCGGTGTTGCAAGATTTTCATCACCTAAGAGATTAGATGAATTTAGAGATAACTTGTAACTTTGAGATTCATCAAACAAGACATCCTTGTTAACTTTTACTTTCTTTGAAATAGGATCAAATATCCTATATCCTATGCTATTTTCACTATAGCCTACAAATATACCTTTGAAGGAAGTTGCATCTTCTTTCCTTCTTGTTTCCAAAGGAAAGTGGACATAGCATATACATCCAAACACTTTAAAATCTTTTACATTGGGCTTATTGCCAAACAAAGCTTGAAATGGTGAGATCCCACCAATAGCACTACTAGGAAGTCTATTACATAAGTAATTAGCACAAGTTATGGCCTCCCCCCAAAAAGTGATGGGTAGAGATGCATCAAGTCTTAAAGACTTTGCACATTCACAAAGACTCCTATTTTTCCTCTCGGCCACCCCATTTTGTTGGGGGGTGTAAGGACAAGTGAGTTCTCTCTTAATTCCATTGATCTCACAAAAGTCTCTCATCTTGTTGGAGATATACTCTCTTCCATTATCACATCTTAGAACTTTAATGCAAGAACTAAGTTGCTTTTCCACTAGAGACTTAAACTTTACAAAAGCTTCACATACAAGGCTTTTCTTAGGCAATAATTCAATCCAAGTGTATCTAGTACAATCATCAATAAAAGTCACATACATAAAAGCTCCTCCATTACTTTCATGAAAAAAAGTATGTACATCCGAATGGATAAGATCTAAAGGTGAGGTAGATCTTGTTAAAGATCTCTTGTAGGAAGTCTTGTGTGACTTTGCAAGGCCACATGCCTCACACACTTTGCCACACTTCTTGAAAGCTTTTGGTAGGCCGAGAGCTAGCTCCTTTGATGCCATGGATTCCATTGATTGAAGATTAGAATGGCCCAATCTTTTGCGCCAAAGCTCCACTTGAGTCAACTCCTCCCTAACCATATTCACACTTTCAATAGCCACATTAGCATCCAACTTGAAAAGCCTTCCTTGCTCAATGCCACTAGCTATGCACTTATTATTTTTCAAGATGGAACACACTCCATTCTTGAAATGTACATCTACTCCATTGTCCATTAATTGACCAACACTAAGCAAGTTTTTTGTAATGGACGGAACATACAAAACATTATCAAGATCTATCCTTTTAGATGATCCTAAGCATAATGGAATAGATCCTATGCCATCTATCTTGCATTCTTGATCACTAGCTGTGTAGATTGATTTCTTAGAATCATTACAAGAAAGTAGATAAGAGAAATAATGCTTGTTGAATGACATGTGGGAACTAGTCCCACTATCAATCCACCATGTCTCTTGGCTTGATGTTGGTGTAGGTGCTACCATCAAGGATGTGTTGAAGCCATCCTCTTCCTCCTCCCCTTGTTCAGGATTGCCTTGATCTTCATTCCCTTGTGCATTCTTCTTCTTATAGCATTCGGAAGCAAAGTGTCATTTCTTCCCACAAAAGAAACACTTCAACTTTGCTTTGTTCTTTTGCTTCCCTTTGGAGGTAGATGCTCCATCCTTTGCCTCGGCCTCCTTGCCTTGGATCTTCTTGAAAGGATGAGACTTCTTCTTGCCTTTAGATGTGAAGTTTTCTTTCTCATCACCATTATGTAGTGATAAGGACCCCATTCTTGTTTTGAGGTGTAGAATCCTACTCTCCTCAGCCACAAGAACATTATGCAATTTTTCAATTGATGGAAGTTGGTCTTGACTAGCAAAAGATTGAACTTGATTAGAGAACTCATCTCCTAATCCATTCAAGATTACTTGTACTAGTTCATTATCTTGGATCTTCTCTCCTATAGATCCCAATTCTTTGTTCAAGGATTTTATCCTTATAGGACATACTCTTGTCCATTTTCTCCACTTCCCCTCATGCTTTGCAAGATCAAGTTTCTTAGCATAAGCACTCTTAAAGTGTTATTGGATTCATGAATGTTCTTTAGTGAATCCCAAGCCTCTTTTGATGTGGTACAAGAAGTCACCTCCTTCAAGAGGTCATTGCTTACATTTAACTTTAAGCAATGCAGGGCTAATCTAACCCTCTTCTTGTACTTTAGTTGTTCTTGGGGAGCTTGAGGCTCTTCCTCAACTCCTAAGACAATATCAAAGAGATCATGAACCACTAGTAGTGATTCCATTCTTACTTTCCAAATGGAATAGTTTGTGGAAGTTAGTTTCTCACTAGATTCTAACATATATCCACCCATGGATGTCATTTTGAATAAAATCCTATGAGATACACAAAGTTCTCTTGATAAGGTGTGATCTAAGATAGATTTCTAGCTTTCAAGAAGCTTCTAATATCGGCCCAATTAGTCTTAGTTCAACTTGGATGATGGTATAATAGATCAACTACAAATATCCTAGCAATTCATTCCTCAAAGAAATTGATTCTAGTTCAAATTGGTTTGATATTTCACACACACTTAAGATCTGAACAAATCAGCCTTAAAGATCTGATCGAATGCTTCAAAATGAATTGCTTCAATGACTCAAATCACTATTTTATGATTAGCATTCAATAGATTGAACCTAGATCTAGACAATGCACTAAAAACCTTGAATTTTGGACTAGTATGCACTTTTTTGGATCAAAAACACTTATGGAAGTTAATTTGAAGGTTGTTGTATGGTTTCACACGTGTGAAAAGTACTTCAGCAGCCCACAAATTGATCTTGACCAAAAACAATGATGTTACTTCTCTCTTTGAACTCGCCCTCTCAATTAGAATTCAAAAACAACAAATTGTCAATGATTTCTCAAGTACTATTAATCATTTAGATCACTCTTAGACTTGGCTCTGATACCATGTCAATTTTCAGAAAAAAAAAAAAAAAAAAAAAAGGACAAATATTGATTGTACTATCAATCATTAAGAGTTATTGATTGCTTAATCCGAAGATCTATAAAGTTCTAGATGTTAGATCTTGATCTAGATGCTTTACACTATGATTTAAGCAAGAGCAATGGATCAAATGATCGAACACATGGATGGGCGGCCTCATACGTGTGGAGGACAGTACCTGTACGGCCTGTTTACAGAGAGTAAAGTACATTAACTTACAAATGCATTTCATTCATCAAAACTCAAGAAAAATGTGGAAATCTCAACAAAACTAGAATTTGCCAATGTCACATCAACTTGTTATTGATTTGGTTGATCTCTTTATAGATCAAGTACATCCATGAAATGTGTACTGTCCAGAAGGCCTTCACACGTGTGAAGAGTGCCTAGTCATCTAGATCCACCAATGGGAGCCATATGTGCTTATTTCCCAAAGTTGACTATTCTCTTTGGCTAGAAAACAAAAAGCTAGTCTTCCACATTTATAGGAATATTCCCTATAAAATAGGATCTAATGGAATCCTCCTATCTTATCTTCTAGAAGCTTATCCACACGTGTGAATGGTATCTTGACATGTGTGAGTAATAACTCATTCACATGGAAGTCCAATCTATTTACAAAAAGTTTGACCAATTTGAACATTTTCAAGATTCTACTCAAAGGTCAATTTCACGCTAGTGTAGATCAAGCTAAAACCAATCTAACTTGATAAAATGACTTATGTACATTCTTTCACACGTGGGAACAGACTCCACATGTGTGAGATCCTATCAAGCTCAAATAACTTGAGATCTACAAGATACAACAAGTTGGAAGTGATATTTTAACAACAACGACATCATTCAAAGTACATCCTACTTTGAATCTTCACATACTTCTCTACTTCTTGACTTGTGATTATCTCCCTCACCAAGTCTCATGATAGAACCATTTGATCCACTCTCTTTATGAAGACATGTGACTCCACCATCTCCTTCATGCATGCACCTAGCAACATCTTTTTCCATATAATCAATGAAATCATTAGCAACAACCTTTTCCAAGGAAGAACCTTCACCATCTCCATTGATGAAGTTAGCTCTTTCCTTACCTTTTGCCTTGCCATGAAGAACCATTGAAACACCATCATTATCCTCAAGACTATCCAAGTTAGCACAAAGATGAACATCTCCAAGAATCATATTAGATCTTGAAGCTTGATAGACTTTGCATAAGATCCACCAATATTATTGATGCTAAAAGGTAACTTTGGCAAGTTGAGACCAATCTCCTTTTCCATTCCATCTTTTTTGCTAGCCATAACAAATGTATCAAGCTTAAAAAGCCTACCTTGTCTATTGCCCCTAGCAACCAAGATTTCTTCCTTTGTAATGAAACAAGCATCACTAGCAAACTTTACCATGTATTCTTTCTATATCATTTGACCAACACTTAGCAAATTCTTTGAAAGTGAAGGAATGTAAAGAATACCATCAAGTCGTGATTTTCTATTAGTAGAAAGACAAATAGAAATTGAACCAATACCTTCGATCACACACTTACCACCATTGGCCATGTGTGTCACTTCTTGGCTCCATCATAAGTGACCAAAGAAGTAAAGAACTCCTTGTGACTAGTCATGTGTGAACTAGTTCCATTATCAGTCCACCATGAATCTTTGTCACCTTTATTTGATATTAGACTTGAAGAACACATCAAAAGAGAATCACCACCACCTAGATCCCCCTCATCATTAGTAGTAAAGTTGATTTGCTTGCTATCTTCATCTCTTTGCTTCTTCAAACATTCATTTGTGGCCTTTGATTCCACAATAGAAACATCTTAACTTAGACTTATCTTTCGTTTTGCCAAAAGATGAAGTCTCACCTTGATCTTCCCTTTAGACCAATTGCCTTTGCCTTTGCCCTTGAACTTGCCTTTGATGAACATAGCATCCTCTTCATAATGAGATGTTGATGTAGATCCACCTCTTGCTTGAAGCTTGTGATTCCTCATTCACCAAGATCTCTTGCAAATCCACAATACTTGGCAAAGTCTTTTGAATAGAAAAACTTTGAACAAGATTAGCATGATCATCCAACAAGCCATTAAGTATAACTTGGACAAGCTCTACCTCATTAATGCTTTTATCAATACATGCTAACTCATCATTGAATGCTTTAACTCTCAAAACAAAAGCATGAGTACTCTCTTTCTTATTTTGCAAACTTTGAAAGATTTGCCTCCTAAGAGTAAGCACTCTTGATGTAGACTTGGATTCATAAAGCTTCTTCAAAGCTTTCCACGCCTCCAAAGATGATGTGCACTTACCAATCTCCTTGAGAAGTTCATTGGTAACATTCATCTTAATCATGTGTAGAGCCCTTTTGGCCCTCTTATCATACCTCATTTGATCTTTTTGAGTTGCTGGTCTCTCCTCCAAACCTTTAACAATATCCAAAACATCATTCATCTCAAGAAGTGATTCCATCCTCACTTTCCACAATGAATAATCACTTGAGGTAAGCCTATCATTGCCTACCAACATGAATCCACCACTTGTAGCCATGTTGAAATCCTGATCTTCTTCTTTCAACATGTTTCAATGCACAAAGCACTCTCTTGAATGTCAAAAAATGAATTCAAGAAGAAATCACAAAGATATGGAACCTCTCAATTCACAAAGATATGGAACCTCTCAATTCTCTTCTAGCACTTCTAACTAGAAAATCAACACATAGAATAGTGAAATCTTGATCAACCTATGATCTATCCTCAATCTAATTATTCTTGCCATTTCCTAAGATCGAAACACACTTAAATGAAGTTCAGTAACCTCACAAACTAGAGATCCAATCAAAATTAGGGTTTTGACAAAATCACGAAAAATTAAATATCTCAAATTCTACATGCAATTTCAAAAAACCTGATATATCGTCATGTAGCCTCCAATGACACCTTCCTAATGCACCAAAAATCGGCTAATTCCAGTAAACCAAGTGTGAAATCAGAATTGAACAATTATATAAACCTATATTGAGTTTTGACCTACAAGAGTGCACCAATGAGTAGTAGAACCCAAAGAGAACCATGTATAATGATGAAATGAGAGAGAGAAAAGAGAATATCCCTTTATCCATGAGTTACAACAATATATAGCAGGTTTAAACCCTACTTTGCCGCTTGGCTTTCCCTCCAATATGAAAAAACCCTACTATTTTGGGACAAAATTCAATGTACCCAAAGTTCAAATTTGAATCTCTCTCAAACTCCACTACCAACTTTCCCACACTTTCTAATATAACTTCAAAAAGTTTATCTCTAAGTCTAAAATGAGTTTTGGCCTCAATTGACAATTTACCAAAATATGACTAAACATGTTGAAATCTCTCACATCAAGCACATGTGTTGGTTGCCAAAAACAGTCAGTAGGAAAAAAATTTCCAGCCCTGGTGGTCCGCTACCTATCTCAAAATTGATGGTAGTTTGTCTATACATAATCTGAAATACATAACCAACAAAAGAATGATGAATATTGTATGTAGTGTGAATTCATACCTGCAAGAGTGTCTGAAAAACGTGATCAATTTGTAGTAATTGGGCATTGTCAAGCATTCACGAACACCTTGAAAGCATAGTGATGAAGAAGAAGAGGAGAGTAGAGAGGAGGTGGAGATAGCTCAAAGAGTACTTGTGTATAAATAGCTAAAAAGAAAGCTTACTATGAAACTTCGTAGAACGAACCATACTTTGCCTTGTGTATGAAGCAAATCATAGTAATCGTTGGATGAGATAAGGGTAAATCGTGACTGTTTGGAGAAGAAACGTTTCAAAAAAAATTTGCTAAAAGATTAGACCCTTTAGGGGTGTGCTATTTAAAAATATATTTCCAAAAATTTAGACAACTTATAACAAGAGGGGGTGACATGACATTAGATACTATCCATGAGAGAGAGAGAGAGAGAGAGAGAGAGAGAGAGAGAGAGAGAGAGAGAGAGAGAGAGAGAGAGAGAGAGAGAGAGAGAGAGAGAGAGAGAGAGAGAGAGAGAGAGAGAGAGAGAGAGAGAGAGAGAGAGAGAGAGAGAGAGAGAGAAGAAGAAGAAGAAGAAGAAAAAAAAAAAAAAAAGCCTTTTTGGTAGCATTGAGCTAGTTTGATGGTTATGCTTTGTACTTCATTCCTTTTTTGATGTCCTAAGCTCTTGATTTGTCATCTATGCAAATGATAACTTACTGTCCTCAATTAAATTTGATGCTCATTCATTTTGGATATATTTCGATTGAATGGATTTTGAGAGTATCTCCTTTTTGCTCCATTGCACCTAGTTCATATTGCTCTTCATTGTAACTTGATGTGTGACAAGAGTTTCCATCATTGAACTTGAACCATCTCTTAGTGAAACTTCACATATTTTTAGATGAACCCTCAACAAGATATCACTCAAATGACTTTGTTAAGGGCGAAAATGCATGGTACTTACATTGCACATTCAATATTGGTTTGAATATTAAATGTGCAATGTAAGTATAAATATTTGTATTTGTCATTGATTGTATAAATAAGACCATATATAGAGTCAAAGTGGTCTTCTTTTATTTTTAAAATGCAAAATTTATATGAGAGTTTCATAAACAGCTATGAATCAACTACTAGACTTAAGTGGAGGTGCCTAGGGAGAGTGCTCGACATCTCTACAACTCTTAGAGTTGTAGTGAAAGATGGCCACGGGAAATGGCACCTCATGGCATGGGAGAGGTCACGTGAAATGGGGTAAAAACCATTTAGACTCTCTCAACCAATGAAAAAAATAGGGTTTTCCCATTAGCAATTGGCTAGGCACTTCCACAAAAGAAGGGCATAAGTGTGTGACAGTCCAATACTCTCTTCTCATTGGTTGAGAGCACTTCAAGTGGAGCTCTTTCATATGAATGAAGGAAAATCATGGACTGAGCACATTGACCAGATGAAATCATTGGTTTTGGAGCTCCATGCACTAGATGTTGTAATCTCTAATGAAGATCAAGTATCCACCCTCCTTATCAGCCTTCCAAGATCTTTTGAGAATCTGGTAGTCATCCTAGAGAGTTGACAATGCATTCAACAAATGATCTACATTACTGCTCAGTTGAACAACGATGGATTCTTACTTCTACTTTGTTGCAAAATGAACTGAAATCAGATCCTACGCACTACTACACTTGCATAAATTGACAAAACAAGAAATAAGAACTAATCTACAGCATTTTAGAAGTCCAAGAATCAAGAAACCAACCAGTCTTTTGATTCTTGGACATCCCAAGAACATCAAGAACTATAATGTTAGAGGATATGCAAGATTTATGCCACATTTCTAGCCTATTTAGTTTACTTGAATGCTGATTCCTACATTAATCCACAAACAAGGAAAGAAACTAATCCACAACTAGGAAAACAAGAAAACTAATCCACTCTAAGTCCACAACCACACACAATATGAATGGAAGGGCATGATCATAGGGGCATCACTCAAGAAAACCATCATGATCAAGGAGCTTAGTGTAGCATCAAACTCATGGAAAACCTTCTTATTAAGCATGGAGTAGATACAATGCAAAAAGCTCATCTTCACAAATAGGGAGTCTACTAAATAAGCAAGAGAGCTCCTTAGGTGGCATCCTAGTGGAATTTCCACATTTCACAAGTTACAAGTGAAATAATGTTCTCCATTAGAGATCATCATCAAAAGGTGGCTTACTGTACTTTCTTTAAGAGGGGTCTACTTACATTTATTACAATTGCCTAGAAATACTAGTTCCTACATGGTCATTCCATCTTCCGGGATTCACCATGAGGCTTACATAGTTCTTGCTTGTCATTCCTAACTAGCATTTCTCGGCTCTCATACTCGGCTCTCAGTGTTCGTTCGTCTCGTCTTCTCAAAGACCTCCTCGGCCTAAGGTGAGAGGTGCTCTTGAGTTGCTCTGTCTGAGTATATTGGGGATTTGCCAGAATCAGCCAACAAATTCATTCTTCTTCTCTGTTATATCAAAGTATTATTTTAGGCCCGAACGCGTCTTGTATCTGCATTTAGACTTGTACTATCTGAGATTATATAATTCCTATTCCAACAATCTAAATCGTGTCGTACTTTGTCTAATGCATTATAATTCTGTTCTAATTCATTGATTCATGCCATGCAGATAAATTATTCATAGATTAGACATTCATATGATTGACAATTTTTTGTTGATAATAAGCTCTAGCTCTTGACAGTGCTTCTGCTACGGTGGCAGGTTCGTCATGACTAAAGAATGCATGAGGGATGAAGCGGTCAGGCTGCTGTCATTGTCTCACAGATCTTTGAACTGCAAGTGCTTGATCAGACGATTGTCCTTGGTGAATGACTGTGACCGTAGTATTTTGCGGTTGAACGATTGTGGGTCTAGGCCCATCAACGGTAAGTGGAGCTGTTGGGATGAACTCCATTGCTTGAACAGTCGTAGGTCGTAGCCTATCGTTGGAAGGTGGAGCTGCTATGGTAGTCTCTTGTATTGATTGCTTCTGTTTGAAATCGTAATATTTGTCTTCAAGGAAGACATTATCATGACTGACCGAGATCTGGCCCGTAACCACATTGTAATCACGATATGCCTTGTGTGAAGTTGAATAGCTGATGAAGATGCTTTTACAGCTTACTGGGTCCAGCTTCTTCCTCAGATCAGATGACACTTGTGCATAGCAGAGACATCCGAAAACCCACAGGTATTTCGAACTTGGCTTGTAACGTACCTTCTTCCTCGAGAAGAGGCGAGTCAAGACATCTGAGGTCTTGTAGATGCTAGTGAGTGTATCCCATGCTTCTTTGGAAGTAGTGCAGTTGGATACATGAGCACTTTGAGTGTCTTTAAGGTTTAGACATACGATGGCAAGAGCCTTGCCATCCTTGGCTTCCCAAGCTGGGAGCTATTCGGGTTCTGCCGATCTGACTGTAGAACCGTTCACATATTGTCATAACTCCTTTTCAATCAGGATTATTCTCATTTTGAACTTCCACATGTGGAAGTCATCTCCGTTGAATTTATTGATCAAGCGGATCTCTGAGGTGCCTTCCATAGTGATCGAAATTATACACAAACAATTTAGAATAGTTTTTGGAAAAAGATCCTGGACTCTAGTAATCCACTGACCCAATGATCTGATACCACTTTTGTTGGTGTATGAATGATGGTCTGCTTGGTCTACGATTGATTACGATTGCAGCAGACATGACAAAAGCAGAACATGAGAGGCGATTACGATAAAAATGATGTCTCTACCAACAGTAAGAAAGAACACAGTAGTAACTGTGATTTCAGAAACGTGGATTGACTAGGGAACGGAATCAAAAGCTTGTTATCCCTTTTGGGTTATCAGAGTAGGAGTCTGAGACTACCATAACAGTAGGATTGTGAAGCATTAGGCATCTTGGACAGCCATGCGATCCTCTATCTCTGATAACTGTGTTTGTGTGCAAGAGAGTGAGAGAGACAATTGCATTCAATCAAGAATGTAAGGATTGAACAATAGCAAATCTGTATATATATATATAAGAGAATCGGAACACAATACAATACCACTGATAAGCGTGTGCTCCTAATTATAGACTCAAAACAATAGCTTCAGTTCTAAATCTCTCTCTCTCTCTCTCTCTCTCTCTCTCTCTCTCTTTGTATAAATCACTAACTCTAAGGAACTAGTTACTTAAGACCTTTTGGTATTTTGATCACTCTGTGCATATAGATTGTTCAACTCAACAACACCTATCTCACCTTCTCTTCGTTTAGATACATATTTATAGCTGTCAAACTCTTTTGATTTATTGTAATTACAGTTTACATGATGATTAACAGCCATTTAAACAAGATCCATAGATCTGTTATTGGAGCGTTGTGAAGGAGGAGGAGAAGTATAGAGTAACGTACCTTCCATATGCATCACAGTGTAAGGATGTAGGCCGTGATGGCCATAGTCTGTCTGCAATCGTTTGAACAACTACTGGTTGTTTGATCAGTTGTTGATCGTTTGCTTTGTAGGTGATCGTTTGCTTCTTTCGTTGATAATCGTAAGTAATAACTTACGGAGCTAAACGATGAGATGGGTCAACCATTGTTAGTTAACTTTGTAGGAATTCGTAAATCGTCGTTGCTGGTCAACTTTGTTGACAACCGTAAGTAGGTTGCTTACGTTTAAAAACGGTTGAGGAGAGTTGACTTTGGTCATTCGTAGGAGATCGTAAGAAGGTCACTTGCGGTGGTCGACGGGATTCTGCAAGTGCTCGTAGGTACCACCTACGGGTTTTAACGACTCCCTTGTGGTTTGAGTCGTGCTTCTCCGTAAACATTGATTTAACGATTCTCTTCGGTTAGGTTGGCAATAGCTTTGTGGTTCTGACTGTTTCTTACTTTGCGTGTATTTCTGCAGACTGATTCTGAGAGATAGAATTCTTTAGAGTAGAAGGAGGGCGAAGGGATGAGTAGGAGAAGATTAGAATTCCAACATAAAACGGCTCATATATGAGTGCGAACCTGAGCTGATTAACGAAAATGCCATGATTATGTGGTTTTTGTCAGGTTTACCTAAAAGGATCAAACATGAGCTGAAACGCCATAATAAGTATGCACTTTTGCAAAATGTTATGGATGATGCAATTTGGGAGGAGGATGAAGATTCAGATGATGAGACGAATATCAATATGTTGCCTTATACAGCCGAACAAACCCCTATGACATCCACCGCTATTGCATCAACGAATGTCAACGCTACTGTAGAAATGATGCTCAATGTGTTCGAGAAACTCGGAAAGAACCAGCAGAAATAGATGGAAAAGTTGCAATCACAATTTGATGAGAAGATCAAAGCATTGGAAGTTTCCTATGGACAAGCGAACAGGAACCTGAGAAGTTTGCAAAGACTTTTCCTATTAGGAAAAACATCTGGTGTTCAATATATGTGACAACATCCCACAACTCGTTGGCGATTAGCAAGGTCTTCATCTTAAATTTTCACAAATAGTAATTGGATCCATTCAGCTTGTCTGCGATGAGACCGACTTTACTTTGAGAATCCATTTGGAACTTTAGTCTGTCGATAAATCGATGACTTTAAGATTGATATCGTGTTGCACTACAATTGGAAATCAATTATCTGATACTAAAATTTGATAACACAAATTAAAGAATAAGAGCAAGTATGCTCTAATATGATACTATGAAAAGTATCTAATGATATCATAAAAGATATCAAGTAGTAGAGTTCTGATATAACAGAATGCACTCTGATATCGTGTTGGAAAGAGAGAGGTGAATAATGAGTCGGTTCGACAAGTCGAAAACTGTCAGCGGAATAAGCCTTCTTTTCTAATGCATGACTACGCCTATCAATATTGAACAAAGCACTAATGACAAAAGCTTGAAATCGTTAGTACTAAAGTGATTTCGTAGCCAAACAATGATGTATTGAGTATTGCAGTGTCGATGTATCCAACAAAACGGGCAAAACAATAAGAGATTTCTCAGTTACAAATAACTACAACGAAGCATACATTCTAACATGATACTGAACGCAATAAGAAGATAGATTGATTCAGTAAGTAGCATGTACAAATCAGACGATGAGAGCACAAAATAATAACGGCTGAAATTGCATACTCTAAGCTATCTCTGAGTAGCTGAAAACTCTGTCTGATGCACTGTTGATAAGCAGTAAGAGCGAATAACAATCCTCTAACAGAGCTCTAAAAAATAAACTTTCTAGATGTTGGAGTTAATCCTCACTCTGACTCATCCGAATTCGATACCTGAGCACCAATATACTGTGTAAATATACTCTCTCTCTACAACGACATGCAACCTTACTCGCATAAGTCAAACAGTTTGTGCATACATCGACTTAAAGCAGAAGCATAATCGACTTCATCGACATCTCCGCCATCAACTTCACCGACTCGACTTCGTCGAGATCCTGACATCAACATCTTTTGAACGTCGAGCTACTCAACTTGACTTGCTCAACATCTTTGATGATCATCGATAGTTACCACTCAAAATGGAGTTCTTCCTCTGCATTGTCCAAACACAGACCATGTCATAGTTCATTGCAGTACTTTGCAATAACTGCACTACTTCACGCTCATTGCCCTCACAATTGTTATAAGTGTCACATGTATATATACATAACGACAACACACTATTTTCACACATGATGTAAGTGAGATACATGAATGAATGTAATTAGAGTCAATTAGTGGTAGCGTGATTAGAGTTTCTTCTTGAACTCCATTGTATCATAATTATCTAATTCCATAGGATCAGAGATTTTAGAGAGTCTAAACACAAATTCCTATTGAGTGGGTAATTGAAAAGGTTTCTCCTAAGAAGATTCCCCCCAAAGTTTTCAAAAATCACCATATAAAAATAAAAGCACATTTTTGTGTAAATTTTTTTTTTAAGGGTGTGATTTTTTACTATTATTAAAAACTTGAGAATGCATATACCACGTTTTTAAAAATAAATTAGTAAAAAACTATATAATTATGTCCATTGCAATTTTGATATAGTTTTAAAAAACCACACAATAAAAAAAATGAATATAAAATGCATATAGCTATTGTACTTTTCATTGAGAGTTTGTTATATGTACTTGTATAACACATTAAAACCATTAATATTTTGATTGTCATCTAAATATTTCAAGAATGTCCCCTGCTAAGAAAAAGATATCTTCAATACTTTATAATGATGTTTTAGCTGTGGGCTGGAACTTGTGTATTAGGCAACTTTCTTATGTTGCTGTTGTCATGTGACAATTTAAGTCTTTTCTCAACATTCATAGAGACATTTTTTAGGTTGGCCTTTTTTTTGCCCCTAGAAGTGGTAAAAATACATCATTTCTACTAAAAATTTGCATTTTTTTATTCAATTTCAGGTCGCTTAGAAGTTCATAAAATAAGCTTTTCATATTGTATTTTTCTTGATTTAGGATATTTTTTAGCATAATCATGCAAGAATAGAAAGAATAATTTTACATACCAAACCAAAAGTTAAAATATTGAGGCTAATCTATATGTTTCCAAGAAATTTTAAAAACATTTGGTTTTGGTAGAAAAAGTTTGCACACAAACTCGATACAATACACTGCATCGAGTTTGTGTGCAAATCCAATATATTCTTGTCACAAAAAAAAAAGAAAAGTCTCTTTTCTAATGCATTTTGAAAAAACTTTACGCATGCGTAATGCTTTTTTGTTGACACCCATAAAAAGAGGTCTATTTTTGAAGTATCTTAGGGAATATTCCAAATGTTTTTCCTTAGCTGGAAAAATTACCCATTCAATAGGAAATTGTGCTGAGAGCGAAAGTAATTCAAGAAGTAGAAATAGTATTCAATCTGTAACTAGCGTAGTAAGATCACATCACATTGTGGGCTATTACTGTGAACCATTCTTGGGCACAAGATGGTGATCTGATTGTTGTATTCACAACAACTTAATTTAGATATGCTATTTTCTTCATATTCTCTATTTTCTTATGTGTATTCCACTGTGAATGCTTTCTGATAATTTCTATCTCACTCACTGATACTCATTCCACGACTCACTCGGAATATCTAATCTCGAAGGAAGTATGGTTGTTTTAGATGCCTAACTGTTTCGCTCCTTTCATGGTTGTTATTAAAACCTGCTAATATATTCCTCATGTCGATCTAAGTTATAGTCTGAATCTATAGTTTTGTAAAGATCCTATTATAATTGCATGTTGAATTCTCTCTAATCAGTCCGCATCCATACAAAGAAACCCAACAAGTTGGTATCAGAACAATAGAAACCCAACACTAGACACTAAATAAGTCTTTGATGATCAGGCATTTATACTAAAGCATTTAACGCGTATCCAGTAGGACAACTAATTAGATCACAGATCGCAAATAGCCAGTTGGCCGTACTGCGCTGCCATCCATCCAGTTAGGACTTCTCAAATTTTTTTTTGCAAAGTAGTTAGGGCAAGACTAGAGCTTCAAATCAAGTGGATCAATAACTTTTGTTCTTCGACATGGTTGACTCCTTCGACTTTCGTCAGCGTTGTCGATAAGTCGGATGATGTTCGATATGTTGGAGCCACCTATTGAGTGATTCTCGAATATTTTTACAAACTATGTAGAAACACGAATAAAACTACAGAATTAGATAATAAAGTGGATGAAGATTAAAGATCGATTATTCGGATAAATCACTCCGATAGTAGAATAATCCAATCTCGAAGTAAGGACTCCCCATGACGAGATGTGTTACACAGACGTGCAGGATTGATGACCATATCAAACAGATCATCGTCATCGCCACAACCTCCACAACAGGAGACACCAAGGCAGCTCTTCCTCCTGTCCCGAGAGTGTCAGGAGGAAGCATTGGTAGTAGTGGCATGGATGGGAAAGAGACCCTCACGAGAAGGGGAAGCATGTCAATTGTAAGGGTGAGGATTCGACCGAACCTCCTCGAAGGACAATGGCTAAAGAATAAATAATGAATAGATGGAAGCTCAAAAATATCTGTGCCTCACTGAATTGCGCTCAACTTCCTGACTAGATTTAGAAAAACAATGACTTAATCTGTACAAGTATCCATGCCTCTTTCCGAGTGCTAGGATCTTGCCCGTCCTATCGACTACTGTACACTGATCATATTCAAATTCTACTTTATGTCCTAGATCTGTAATTCTGCTAACAGAGCAGATTTATTGACAGATTCGGTACATGCAAGACATTTGAAAGTAGTTTAGATCGATTGTTTGCAAAGCTTAATCTTATTGTACCTTCACCTTTAATATCCTATGTGCTATTGTCACCAAGGGGAACATATCTTTTGGTATTGTAAGGCATATAGGACTCGAAGCAACCGATATGGCTGGTCATGTGCAGTGTGGCTCCGGAATCCATAAACCCGGAGCTGTCGTTGGATGCTTCTTGATGGCTTGTCATGAAGGCATCATTATCCGCTTCTTGAATAGTGGTGCTTCTGCAGCTACATTTACCACTTGATTCGACTGCCCCTTGTTGTTGTTCTTAGCTTGTAGTATGCAGCAGTCTTGGATCTCATGGTTGGATCGCTTGTAGTATCTGCAGAAAACTTCTTCTTTGTCAGCTGATTCGACTGCTCTTGATGCTATGTCGACTTCTAGTTTTGCTTCGATGGCTTTGGGCCTTTCTGCGTAACTACATCTACTACTACATTGTATTGCTGCTCGACTACATTTGCCAAGTCTCTTTCTTCACCCACAATGCCACTAGCATGGTGGTTACGACTCCTTATAGAGTGGAGCAATACTATCCTCAGAGGGCCCTATCTTACCCACCCTTCATCTCCATGTATTTGAATGGGCGATCTCATTTAACATATCCACTAGTTTGAAGCTATAGGAAATATATGCGATGGAAAGAGTGTAAGGTCTTCTTTTGACAAATTTTTTGATTTCCCTTGCATCATCGTATGAAAGCGGGGGAGATTTTCAACAGACTAGGGGACATACATGTCTTTTGGATCATCCTCGATGCTATTGTCCCCAGTTTGATGACTTTCCCTATGTCTTTTCTCAGCGTTTTCTTTTTGAAGGTGAGTTCTAAATTGTTCAAAAAGTTGTCCACTCTTCCTATCTTCAGAACTTTGTGAGAAATAAGAAATTGCAAATGTTTAGTACACTTATGCAAGCATTGGAGGAAAAACAAATTACTTAAAATGTTTGTAGAGAATAAAAGCTTTGAAGATAGAGTTCATGTTTAGCGTAGGCAATTTTATCACATCAATGCAATTGGAGCATTCAAGCTTATCGAACGAATGTCTTACTTTTTTTTAGGACAAAAATGTCTAACTATGAGGAGTGCCATGTACTTTCAATATAGAGGTACATATAAATGCAATATAATATCCATTGTGAACTTTGTTGTTCCCAAAAGAGATTCTTATCTAACCTTAAGAATAAGTACTTACATAACGATAATCGACCAAGAATGGCCCAATTACACTTAATAAGCCTTAACAAGGGCTAACTATCCTTCAAAATAGATATGTTTAATTGAGTTAGGAGCTTTGTCTATCATTAGGCAAGTGACACCATTCTAGAAATCTTTTGGCCCATTTGCAAATTGAGAGAACTTGGATTTCTATCTCCTCTTCCTCCTCTGTGAATGTGAGATTTGGGTTGATCTTGCTAGGTCTCACGTGTCCCATGACATGAATCCATGTACTCTCCATTTTCTATAATGTAATCGATCTTCTTTGGAGCTTCATTTTGATATGAGCTTTGTGGCAACTTATGATGATTTGCTTCCTTTGATTTTATTCAACATAGATGTGATGGTTGCCTCTACTTCCTTGCTTGCTTGGCTTGTTTTAGAGGTTTGGCACAGACAATAGCATTGCAAAAAGTTCAAACGAGGAGGATTTGCAAGGGCAAATAACATGTTATATCTAGTACACACGAATTTATTTGGACCTAGGAGGGCAACTATGTTAAAGGCTATAGCTGCTTTGATCCTTTGCAAGAAAAAGGAACATTAGTAGAGATGAAATCTTTGATGAATCGATAATTTACAAGGACAAAGAGTTGAAAATATTGACACACCAATTGCTAAAGATGGTGTTGTGAGAATTCCTCTCGATCATGAACCATTTATGGATATTTTTGATGATGTCCATGGTGATGCACCTAGAGATACGACTCCACCATTTCATAAGATGGAGGAGGAAAAAATCTTCACAAACAATAAGATGACAACTTTTAATCGTAAAAACACTTAGTATTGACCTAGTCAATGATTTTGAAGCTATAATCCCATTGACAGCACACTAGCTCTTCAATTCCTAGACTTGCACCACAAAACTTCCTAAAAAAGAAGTAAAATGATTGGATATAGTTTTGATACCAATTGAAAGATAATAAATCTTGATTCTTTAATCAATCACTAGTATTATTCAAGCATTGGATTTTACAGAATTCAAAGATAGAAATGAACTAGCTCTATATAGAGCAAGGAAGAAAAATGATTGATCAAAGTTCTTAACACGTAGAATGAAGGTTTGACTCATAGTTATGAAAAAACAACAACATAGTATTTTGTGGTATATAACAAATGTTTTATCATTGTACCAAGAACACACAAAAACATGTGAAACTATATGCTACTAGTGGTGCAGGGATGAGATGGAAAACATTAATGCCGTAATTATTCATTATGGGTTTGATTGACTTTGCAATTGTCCCAAATGATATGCAAAGAATCGTGCAAGCATTCCTTACAAATATGAAACACTTATTTGGATATCCAATAAATTTAAAAAGAAGGGCAATTGTGGCACAATTAAGATCGACCATTCCTAAGAATGTGTCCTATTGCAAGTGATGGCAATGACATGTATCCATTTACTTTAACTATAACATTTCTTTTTGTCACTTGCATGACACAGAGGACATTTTTAAATCTGTCGAAAATTTTTGACATCAGTCCAACATTTTTTTTAGGGTTAAACAAGATGTCGAAATTTGATGCATTTTAACAGTGTCAGAATCCGACATCCTCTGTAAAAATCTGACGCACAGAGAGCATTTTAAAACATGTCAGAAATGTTCGAATGAGCATAATTTGCAATTTGAATGAGCCCAATGTGAGTATTATGTGAATTGTTAGTTCACATAGTGTGCATTTTCATGTGTTCAAAGCAAAAAATCTTTTATAATTCAGAATTTTTTTACTCACAAAATGTCAACTCACGCAACCCATTATGTATGATGATCTTCTCAACTTCTACAAATTGTCTAGTAGCTTAGTGCATATTACATCTAGTTGTGGTGTCTCCATGGGTCCAAGCTCCAGTATGGATTGTGAAGGATTTCATTTGTCAAGAGGAAGGATAAAAATAGGTTATAAGAGATCTTGCAAGTACAAGCTACACCTTTAAAACTCTCTTCGTCAAAGCTTGCGAGTGGACTACCTTTCCTTTCCACACCTAACAATTTGGATTTTTTATGCAATACTTTTGAAAAAGACACCGACCCTCCCAAATCATTCTACAAGTGACTATTCATGACTTTTACATGAGCTTAAATTTAGGAATTAATTTTTTTTTACTCTGAGAACCTTACAACAAAGTAGATCATAAAGTATTTTCTTTTGTCTAGTGATTCAACAAGTTGTACATCAAAATAATCTTGTGAGCAACAATGGAGATGTATGAGCGAATAGGTGGATGCAAGAAATCATGCCCCCCTAGCAATGGTGGTACTTTATTCATGCAAAGCATCCCTTTGCTCATTGACGCATCTCTGGTTCTCATAAGATATCCAGGAGTGAAACTCATTAGCTGGTTTTCTTTAAGTCGTTTAACTTTCTCCATCAAATGAAAAGAAAGCAAGATAAGAAATAATATGCAAGGAGCAATTCTTAAAGGCTCCATTTTTTTAGACAATGGGAGATTTTTTTCAAGTGAAAGTAGGCATCTCTCTAATTCCTTTTCTTCCTCTCTTTCCTATGGTCTCATGAAACTCATTCAAAAATTTAATTTTGTGTGCTTCTTATTAGACTATCACCCTCTCACTATGCTAAATATGTCTCATGTCCCTACCACACCATCCATTTTATTTCAAGGTATCATTTCTTTTTATTTTCTTGTCTCTTGTAGTATACGACAATATTGTCGGTCTCTTCCTCTTTTCCATTACTATTCACCCTCTTATTTTTTACCATCCTCCTTTTTTGTGTTTTGCATCTTAAGTTTAATGCTCTCCCCCAAACTATGGTCATTGAGTAACTTGATTTTCACTAGCTACTTCCATTTTTTGTCATACTAGATTCAGCTAGATTTTGTCATGATTCAATTCTATAATTCTTTGTTGGCAATTGTTTTAAGAGATTTCTATTGCGCTATTGCTTATCAGCATTGCACTTTTTTCAGACTTTCATTTTAGCCGCTCAAAGATAACATAGAGTACGCGGTTTCGATTCGCAACTTATTGTACTCATTTACTTCTGTTACGTTTTCATACTACTATCCTTCGTTGCATTTAGTTTTCGCCTCAGAATGTATGCGTTTCTGTATTTTTTTTCGCAACTAGTTCGCGAACAATTCTAATTGTTTGGCTATGTAATCACCATAGTACTGGCAATTTCAAAGTTAGTCACTATAAGTGCAAACATGATTTCTATCTCTATTGTTTTGTTTGAAATTGATAGGCGTAGTCATGCATTGGAAAGATGAAGATAATTTATTCTGTCATGCACAAAATTTTTTCTTTCTAGACACTCGAATTATCCTATCTCCTACACACCACTTTCCGACATGGTATCAGAGCTATTTCACTACTTCTTTATCTGATTCCAACATGATATCAGAGCGAAAGCTCTAATACTTGATATCTTTCGCGATATCAAATTGATATCATACTCTTCAGTTCTTTTTAACCTTTAAGTATCAGAGAATTAATTTCCTATTGTTGGCATTACCACATCTTAGCGTCATCGACACAATCGACAAACTAAGTTCCAGATGGATTCTCAAAGTATAGTCGGTCTTGTCACAGACAAGCTGAATGGATCCAATTATCATTTGTGAAAATTTAAGATGAAGACCTTGCTAATCACCAACGACTTATGAGATGTTGTTACAAGTACAGAAGTAAAACCTGAAGACGATGACTTAAAGTGGAAATTGAAGGACGGTAAAGCTTTCGTGCTTATTATCCTCAATATATCAGATACACAGATTGGACATATAGCTGAAGCTAAAACGTCAATAGATGTTTGGGACATTTTGAGCTCACTATATGATGTAAGGGACGTAACTACTAGGTTACATCTACGAAGGAAATTCTTCACTTATAGACGATCAAGACGCAATTATGACATTGCTTTCAAGCTTGCCCTCTACATATGCGACCTGGGTGATGATCATATTGACACACACAGATTTAACTCTTATTAGAGTTATCACTATGTTGCTGCAAGAAGATAATCGAAGAAGTCAAGACACTTCGTCTACTTCCTCCTCTCAGGCTCTATATGTCAACAAAGGCTCGAAGCAACAGAAGCAGGAATGCTCCAAGAAGGTTGCAACGAATCAGAAGTCGACTCAAAGTCAAGAACAATCATCGAATCCACAATCGAAGAAGAAGATGTTTTGCAGCTGTTGCAAGCGCAATAACCATGAGATCAAGGATTGCCTAATTCTCCAAGCGAAGAACACAGCCAAGCAACCTGATCAACAAGCAAACACAATTTCATCATCTCCCCAGGTCGAAGTGGACAAACAAAGATCAAAGCACATTTATGGATAATTCATGGTTTTTGGATTCTAGAGCAACTCAACATATGACCAATCAATGTGAGATCTTCAACTCCTACACTCCTTACAGCACAAAGAAATTTGTTCATCTTGGTGACAATAGTACTCACACTATTGAAGGTGGAGGTACTGTAAGATTGCGTTTCCAACATGATCAATTCAAATTACTATCAAAGGTCTTATATGTTTTTAAACTCTCTACAAATCTGTTATCAGTGAGTAGAATTATAAATTTAGGTCATAAGGTAGAGTTTGAATATGATCAATGCAAAATTATTGATATGAGTAATAAGATCCTTGCGGTCAGCAAGAGACATGGTTACTTATATAGATTGGCACATTGCTATTCTGAGTCTAGTCAAGCCTTGAAAACCTCTGTTCTAGTCAATAAAGCATTACTATGACATCATCGCTTAGGACACTTGAATCATACATCTGCTATGAACATGTCTAGACAATCCATGGCTCTTGATCTCGACTATCCTTCTGGTAAGGTTGATCTCCCTGTCTGTCATAGCTGCATCTTTGGAAAGCAGGCTAGGATTCCTTTTAGATCAAACCATATGCATACAACAAAAGGGCCAATTTCACCGAGTATCAACAATCAATGACAAGGACCAGATGGATGCCAGCTGATCACCACAGCAAACTGGCGATTGCAATTCATGACCTAATTTCTTAGTATAAATAGCTGTTCACATTCATGCAGTTTCAAGATTATTAGAAGCATTTGAATAGTTAGCTCTCTCTCTCAAGCCTGAAAGCTTGAACACTCCTGAGCATTCTAGCTCACTTCTTAGAGTTGTTTTAAGAGATTGCTATTGCGCTACTGCTTATCAGCATTGCGCTTAATTCAGACTTTCACTTTAGCCACTCAAAGATAGCATAGAGTACGTGGTTTTGATTCGCAACTTATTGTACTCATTTACTTTTGTTACGTTTTCATACTGAATCAATATTATCTTTCATTGCGTTTAGTTTTTGTCTCGAAATATATGCGTTTCTGTATTTCTTCGCGACTAATTCGCAAACAATTCGCAAATAATTATTTGACTGATAATTTTTGATGCTTGATTGTTTGGCTACGTAATCATTGTAGTACTAGCGATTTCAAAGTTAGTTACTATAAGTTAAAATGTGATTTCTATCTCTATTGTTTTGTTTGAAATTGATAGGCATAGTCATGCATTGGAAAGATGAAGATAGTTTATTCCGCCATGCACGAAAATTTTTCTTTCTAGACACTCGAATTATTTTCATTTGTTTCTTTTTCGAGTTCGTCTCTTTTTTGAGCTAGACCTATCTTCTACACACCACTTTACGACTCTCAGGAAAGAATTCAATGAGGTTATTCTACACCTTCCTATAGGTTTGCCACCTGAAAGGTTTGTAGATCACAAGATTGACCTTATATCTGGTTCAATTCCGATTGCACAACACCCTTATAGGATGAGTGCATCGGAAGAGGCTGAGGTACAAAGGTAATTAAGTGAGTATCTAGAGAAACGGTGGATTAAACCTAGTAAGTCTTCTTGGGCATCACCAGTGGTTCTGGTCGCCAAGAATGATGGGACTATAAGGTTTTGCGTAGACTATAAAAAGTTGAACAAAGTTACAATTAAGAATAGGTATTCACTACCACGAATGGATGACCTGGTAGATTATCTTGGTGGTGCAAGGTACTTTTCCAAGATAGATCTAAGAGGATATCATCAAAGAGGTATCATCAAATTCGCATTAAGGTAGAGGATATACCTAAGATGGATTTTTGAACTCGGTTTGGACACTACGAGTTTTCGGTGCTTCCATTTGGTTTGACCAGTGCACCAGCGACTTTCCAACAAATAATGAACAATTTGTTTAGGCCATATTTGGGAAGATTTGTAGTAGTGTTCTTGGATGATATTTTGCTCTTTAGTAAAACTTTGGTGGAACATAAAGAATATCTTAAGATTGTCTTGGACATCTTAAGAAAGGAAAAGCTTTTTGCTAAATGTAATTTTTTTGCTAAAGAGTTATCTTACCTGGGGCATGAGATTTCCGAACGTGGTATAGAAATAGAGACCGATCGTATCAGGAGGGATATTGAATGGTCAATTCTTACTACGATTCGGAAAATCAAGTCGTTCTTGGATTTTGTGGGATTTTTCCGTCGACATATACCCCAGTTTGCTAGGATGGCATTTTCCCTCACTCAAGCTTTGAGAGACTTTAAAAAACTTAGTCGGAGGCCTACAAGTCCACTAGTAGTGTGGACGGAGGATATGAACAATAGCATCTTGTTTGTCTACTTTTGGAAGGATCTTAGGAGCATTTGAGGAGAGGCACATTGGAGGGCTTTTGGAAGCATTGGTGGACATCAACTCAAAGGCTTGCTTGTGTTGCTCTTCCTAGTTGTGAAATGAAAGATGAGCTACTAACAACCAGTTGTGATCGGAATGACCAAATAACAACCTAGCTAATGCTACCACTGTTGGGAATGGTAGGAAATTAAACCAATTGGTCTAGATTTTGCCAACAATAAAAAGTCTTCAATGGCATGTACATTTTTTTAATAATGAAAATTATATTTGTTAGATGGGTAAATTTAATAGAGATAACTATTCCACCACATAATGGATCTTCATTTTAGTTCAAAATTATTGAGGAAATTATTTACGATGCCAAAAATTGCATTCCTCTACATTAATTGGGTAGGGCCCTAGGTGCACCTAAGTCATGCTTAGGAAGTTTTGTAGGCTATAATGTGCTCCTCCAACTTATTAACAAATCTTTTATGGGCAATAATATGCTTTTGAAAAGCTTTATGGACTTCAAAATTTTGTATCATGTTCGCATGTGTCTTTCATGTGGTTTACACTTGTTGTATGGTCTCAAGAATCACATGATTTGCCAAATATGCATGCAATTTGGTAAATTTCCATTACCGTGGAGATGTCATCATGCCAACTTAGAATCATGCTACTATTGAATGAGGACGTGCCTTGCCTACACCCTCAATAATGAATAGGAATAAACTCATTAATATGATATTGTATCATACTATAAAATGCTAGTGCTAGATTTGAGGTAGGGTACATAAATTATACTGCTACTTATAGACGCTTCTGGGTACATAAACTCTGCTGGCACTCATAGACACTTCCCAAGCGTTTGTGCAGCCCAAGCCCAATCATTTTGTGTAGCCCAAGCCCAATAGAATGCGTTCTGTACCATGGGACCCCACGGAACGCATTCCGTGGGGTTCTTAGACGCATTTCGTGTGTGTGTGTGTGTGTGTGTGTGTGTGTGTGTGTGTGTATCATAGATGCATAGGGTAGATTAGAATGTGTTCGAGAACACGATTTGAAAAATCCAATTAGGGTTTTTTGGATTGTGGCATTTTTTTTTGTTCTTATTTGGCTTTTGATGGTTTTCAATCGGTTTTTTTGTTTTGGTTTAGTCCACCATAGCGGATATATGGGTAGAGTTGTTGACTGTGACTGGCAAGGCACATGTGTGAATCCTAGTTGTTGCGTAGTGACATCCTAGGAGCTTGCTCCTTCCTTGGCGTTGCCCACATGGTGTTGTTAGGCTGTATGTGTTGTATATAACCTATTAGTTGCGTAACTTTGTATACATAGAAAAAAAAAATGTTTTTTTAGGTTTTAGAGTGAAATAAAAAATAAATAATGTGATCCAAAAAGTTTGTTCCGGAATGCACATGCATTTATGACACACACACACACACACACACACACACACACACCTATCTATCACATCTATGATATATATATATTTGGCTTTTCAAAAGAACGGTCGTTTAGTTAAGGCGACATCGTGGCACTTTTAAAAATTGCCATGTCACGATTCCACGAGGCAGATTTCTATGGGCCATGCCCAAATGTTGGGCGGCGCGATGGAAATACCGAACATAAACTCTAGGGTCCATAGCCTATCTTTCTCTAATTTTGAATTTTCTCCTTGGTTCTTCTAGCCCTCACCATGGCCAATTGTTCCACCCATATAAAAACTAGCACATTAGACTTTATATTGAAGTGGTGATATGCAAGTAAATTTTCTAGTAGTATTTCTGTATTCTCAGCACCATACAATGATGGATGAAGATATTTCCTTCTCTGATCTTCCTACAATTTACGTGAAAGAATCCGATCCATATGATTTTGGGTTGCTCCTGGGCCGTCATTTTGCGCCCATGATTCAAAGCAGAGCTACAAAAGATCCCATTTTACACACGGAGCTTCTCCCATTCTCAAAATCTGAAGAGGGTCATAAATTAATCCAAATGCTCTCCAAAACCAACAGGTGCTGTGTTCACACTCTTTTTCCTGCCTTACTTTTCATGCCACTATAGGTAGAGCTGTTTGCAATAAAAAAGGATAGAGCTTTTAACGTTTAGTGGTAGCTTTAGATGAGGTCATGATCAGTCGATCTAGCTTAAGTGGACAATATAGGCTGGTTCATGAGCAGGTTTCCTTTTGAATATCAGAAGCCAATTTTTATCCCCCTTGACATTTTCCAGATTTTCCAGTAGCTGCAGCTGCTAGTTTTTGGCTTCGATTTTGAAAGATTTTTTCCATGTGCTCAACAACATCGGAACCCATAACCACTGCTTAGTATCTCATGATTTTATGCGGCTGCTATGTTGTCCATTTTCTTATATGCACCACAGTGCTCACAAAAGGTTTTCAAGCCAATCTTATAAGAATAAATGTATGACATCTCAATGAAATTGGTAAAACACTACGTAGAATGATACCTGTAAACTTGAAATTTGTAGCTAAAACTAGTGGGTTTTGTATATGTAAAACACCGACAAACTTTGGAACTGATTTGTGAAATGCCAATTTCAACAATTGGCCTGTACGACTACCGTTTTTTTGCAAACACTGGTGCACCATATGCTTCGAAAGTAGCATATTCATCTATATTCTGTTTGGCATGCACATATACATTAAATTGCTCAACAGACCATGTAATCTCATTCTTCAGCTGCCCTGCTTTGTCATTTTGTGGACAGCCAACGATTTCCTCACCATTGGGATGAAATGCGAGGCATAGCTGATGGGAGTGGGGTACCATTTTCAGAGGTAAATTATTACATTTATCTCAATCTACCTGTCTTGAGATAAAGCACAATAAATTACTGACTTTTGTAGCAGAACCAGTGTTGCTGTAAAAGATTCATTCAAATAGTGCACGGATTTTGAAACTTTTTGCATGTGCTCCTTAAAGTTGAAGATTGTATATCCCCTTTGTCATATCTGGCCCAACATTTCTAGACATAACATCAGTATTCAATGAACCAAGTTAGACCAGTGTTTTTGAATTCATACTCAAGAATTAAACATGCATGCTTGTGAATGGACCATGGGGACAACAATTGTAGACACTGCTTCTACCTTGAATTTTCATGGGCTTTATGCCCTATCCATCTAGGTGCCATATGGGTAGCTTGAGATAAGAAGCATAACTTGAAAAAATTGCATGTTGTGTGGATGACGGGGAATGTGTACATCTACTAATTCATGCTCTATGAGAGAAAAAGGAATTATTCTTGCAAAGAAATGATGCAATGGATACCTAAGTGGATCAACTTATAAATGTTGCAATCAAATTAGGATGTTTTACATGCCCAATGGTCAAGAATCTAAAATCTTGATTGTAGTAAAGATGTGGCATTGGATTGTGGACAACCACATTGCAAAATAAAAATCTTGAAGTTTGTCCTGCAAGAATGTTGAACCCATTAAGTTGTGTGGATTCAACATATTGTTTGTTCTTCCATTATTGTACAAACAAAAATGCATTATGATGGTCAATCTTATTGTGAAGAATTGGACATTTCAGTCGATCGCTGAAGTCTCATTTGTCACTTTTTCTTACTTATGCATGCTTACTAGTATGGCTAATCTCTAGAGGAGTAAAATGTTTTGGAGTGCAACCACAATAGACTTCTATAGATATATTATGCCTAATCCCAAGAAGCCTCTTTTTTTTATGAAGCCTAGACCGAAGAAAGGTCCTTAATTTGGTGAGCTTTGGCTGTATCACACATAAAGCTAGAACAACATAGAACAAGCTGAAAATCTTTCAGTTTATTTATGTCTTGTGAAGTATATCACAATAGCATAGAGAGGAGTCTTTTGTTAGTCTCCGCCCAACCATTTGTTGCATAGAAATTGAATAGGAATCCCACTTCAAGGCTAACAAATCCAAAACGTCAAGCACCCTTGAACCTTGACACATCCTAAGTCGACAAGTGGTGCACATGTAATTCAGCCACTAGCGATCCCACTTGGCAGTACCCTAACAGATAGGTATGAAAGATAGAAGTTGCTAAAACTGTCAAACCACGTCCCTCATTAGATCAAATGTGCCATACAACATAGGATGCTTGTCCCTTCAATCAGTCAACAACATACTCAACCTCGTACATGCTATCTAATTACAAGCATGTTGCTTTGAACTAGTGACCTTGTATGATCAAATGACATTCTTGTCACCACATGCTTTTGACCAAGCAATTTTCACAATCGATTTTTACATTTTACAAGCTTACAAAAAATAGGAAAACCATGGTGAATTTTACAATATCGAGGCAATTGTAATTTAAAAGTGACATTATTTATCTTTTTGATAGCTTTCCATGGTCTACACTCCACAATACCTATGGACACAAGTCATAACAATTCACTATCTTTAGAGACCATTCCGCTTAATCAAGGCATCATCAATGCTATATTCAAGATAAGTATGAGCAAAGTGACTAGAGTCTATGAGACTTTACAAGTTCATGACTTGATTCTTGCTCCACCTTCTTACATTGAGGATCCTCTAGTCAAGCCTTCGTTATCACAACTAAGAATTTATTCTAAATGACCACGAATGACATTCGATCTGTTATTGTATAAAATGCATCTACAACACGGTTCTCTATACCTCTCGTAAATTATTTTCCCGTATAAATCTTTTGCATCAACTTAGCCTGTTTGATTTGACATCCTCCTAGATTTTGCTGTACTTCAAGGTATCAAGATCGGTCATACATAAAAACTCAAATCCATACAAATAGTGCGTGCATACCTTTAATATAGACTATGGCATATATATCCTTCATGAGTTGGATAATTCTTCTAAGAAGAGGTGAGCTTCTTGCTCTCAAAGGCTACATGACTTTTGTGCCACTCGAGGCCCAAGTTGAATCTATGCTAAGCTAAGCTAACAACTACACTCAAGCATTCCATCTACCGAAAGAGGAGGCATTAAGCCTTATTATAGCCAACTAGGAGGTTTAACAAATTAGGGCTAGGAGCCTGATAAGTCCAAGTAAGCTTATCTAATTGCCAAGTACTAAGTGACATTATCCTACTACCAAAAGGACCCAAAGTTATGGACTTGGCTCATTACATTCGCCGCGTATTGTTATTATGCATAAGCAGGCCTAAGGGCCCTTTTTATTCATATACTGGCCTTGGGCCCTATTTAATTATATTTTTAGGACTTGGTCACATTGATTTGGAGTGATCCTCCTATTGGGAGGGCGCACTATTTTCCCTCCAAATCCTTTTCCCTCCCTTTTCTTGTATCCTCCATTTGATTTAGGGAGAGGGTATAAGTAGGGCAACATTGTATTCCTTTATTCAGTTTATGATGATTGCTCCTCTTTAGCCTCCTTAAGCATTTTCTTCCTGCTTTCTAGCTTAAGTCCTGCTTTCTAGCATAGCTAGTGAATCTTAGCTTGTAACTTGGTATCAGAGCACTTTCCTGCAGATTGGTGGAGGCTGTCCAACGCCCTACCACCCATCACTTTCATCGATTTTTCTCCGTCAACTTCTTGCAGATTGGTGGAGGCTGTCCAGCGCCCTACCACCCATCACTTTCATCAATTTTTCTCCGTCATTTTTGCAGATTGGTGGTGGCTGTCCAGCGCCCTACTGCCCATCACTTTCGACGATTTCTTCATCATTTTTTGCAGTTTTGGTGGAGGCTGTCCAGCGCCCTGCTAACCCATCACTTTCGTCGATTTTTTCGGCAGATTTTCATTGTTTTTGCAGATTTGGTAGCTATTGCCCAGCTCCCTACTACCTCATCATTTTCGACACTTTTCGTCACCGATTTGCTGTCCATTTTTGATATTGATTGGAGGCTGTCCAGCGCCCTACTACCATCTTATTTTTAGCGGTAACCCATCACTTTCGTCAATTTTTTTGACAGATTTTCATTGTTTTTGAGATTTGGTAGCTGATCGGGATAATAAGTTTACATCTACGTTCTGGACAGAGCTTATGCGTATTTTGGATCTATAGCTTCTGATGAGTACTGCTTATCATTCTACTGCTGATGGGTAGACTGAGGTCCTTAATCGGATCCTTGAGGATTACCTTCGACATTTCGTTTCTCCTTCCGGGAAGGATTGGGACCAGCATTTATGCTTGGCAGAGTATAGCTATAATAGATCTGTTAGTACCAGCACTAGAGTTTCACCTTTCTTATTGGCTCATGGGTATGCTCCACTTTTGCCAGGGGTGCTTCTTCCTCTTGATGATACACCAGTTACCATTGCTTCTTTTTTATCCGGTGCTCGTGAGCTTATTGCTAGGGCTACTACTCACTTACAGCATGTTCAGCAGCGCTATCAGACTTTTGTTGATCGTCATCACCGTCATGTTGAGTTTCAGGTTGGTGATATGGTTTACCTCCGGTTACGCTTTGCACGTCATCACTTTGTTCAGGGTCACGCTTCTACTGGAAGCTTGCACCACGCTATTATGGGCCTTAATGTATCTTGGATCGCCTCAGCCCTGTTACATACCGGTTACAGTTGCCTGATTCTACACGAGCTTGTGATATCTTTCATGTTAGCCTGTTACGAGTTGCCATTGAGGATGATGCTCCTACAGAGCCAGAGCTGTTCCCTTTTTGGCCAGCCGCCATCCATCAGGTTTGCCTTCAGTACAGTCGACGTCGCAGGCAGGTTCAGTTTTTAGTACAGTGGGATGGTCGTCCTCTTGAGGAGGCCACTTGGGAGCCTATTGATGTGTTTTATCATACACCATTATTGGCAGATCAGGCTCGAGCCCTCATGGCTTTAGTTCTCTCCTCTACTACAGATGTCATTGTAGATGTTCCCTCTGCTTCATGATTCGGCTAGCTATGACTATTCTTTATTGTCGTATTTGCTTAGTACTTGCTTTACACAGTTATGATGCTTTTGGGGTATTTGTTGTGACGACTTATGTCCTCTCCATCAGTACATCAGTATTTCTATTAGTTCGTGATTTTTCAGTATTTAGCATGCTTACATTATTGTTTTAGATAGTCATTATGCTTGCTAGCCGGTGGAGGGCTTTGTTTTTCTGCAGGGGAGAGTTATGGACTTGGCTCATTACATTTGCCGTGTCCATTCTTTTATTGTTATTATGCATAAGCAGGCCTAAGGGCGCTTTTTATTCATATACTGGCCTTGAGCCCTATTTGGTTATATTTTTAGGACTTGGCCACATTGATTTGGAGTGGGGGTCCTCCTATTGGGAGGGCGCACTATTTTCCCTCCAAATCCTTTTCCCTCCCTTTTTTTGAATCCTCCATTTGATTAAGGGAGAGGGTATAAGTAGGGCAACATTGTATTCCTTTATTCAGTTTATGATGATTGCTCCTCTTTAGTCTCCTTAAGCATTCTCTTCCTGCTTTCTAGCTTTAAGTCCTGCTTTCTAGCATAGCTAGTGAATCTTAGCTTGTAACTCCCAAAAGGACTACTCATGGTCTATTGACAAATAATAATTGATGAAGTGCCAAAAAGAATTATTGTTTCTAGAATGTTGGTCAACATCCTATTTTTGGGGCTCAATAGTAAATGTCCTGCTAAATCTCGATAATAAGTATGGGCAAAATATCCAACTTAGCACCAAAGTTCCAGGTGTTGTGGTACGGCACGGGTGCCGTGGGTGTTGTTACGAGCTCGTAACCAGTGCCGAACCCTAGAGAACACAGATAGGTCAGATACCACAGTCAGGGTCGTGTCCAGCGTACATGACCAACAGGGCAAGACAGTGTGAGTAGTGTGCCCCAGCACGGTCCATAGCCATGGCGGGCCTAACACAGCCTAGGGACCCTGTCAGCAGGATAGGGCCCCCAGTTGGGTCCCGACGTGCAGTCGGCCACGTCAGTGCCACGTGGCCGACACTTGGCAGTAGCATGCTACCAGTCCTCACACTGGGCTAGGAGGGGCTTACTCTATATCAGGGAGTAGGCAAGGTTGGGTGGATCAGTTAGTGTTTGCCCTACTGTGGTGTTAGGATCTATTACACTGGTATCAGAGCCATCTCCATCCTAGGGAGTTCAGGACAGCAGTAGAGAAAGCTATCAGAAGATAGGAAAGATTTCTCAGATTCTCAGGAAAGAATTGAGGAGGAAAATCGCTGTAGGAACAGCTTTCAAATCCTTGAAATTTGCTGGGAATTTACAGTTGTTTGAGGCACAATCCCTTGTAGAAGCTCAGCGCTGAAAAATCAGGGATTTACCCTTGATTTTTATGTATCAGTTGTGGATTTTTGAGCACATTTTAAATAGAAAACGTGGAGCAGGTCCAGCGCTGCCAAATTGGGTGGAAACTTCGAATTTGGAGTGAAATTTTCTGGAATTTGGAGCGGATCTGAGACAGAATCGTGGGTGCAGGTCCAGCGCTGAAGGTCTTTGGCAGAAACCACAAGTTTGCAACTGTTTTTGGGTCCTAAAACGGGAATTTTGGAGCAAAAAGTATACACCTCAGACAGCGAGGGAAGGGGCCAAGACGATCAGAAGTTTGTTTCTTTTTCTTGGTACCTTGATCTCTGATTTTTCCGGACAGCAGATTTGAAAGCAGTGGAGGAAGAGCTGAAAGGGCTTTTCTTGATTCTCTCTGTGGAAGTACAGTTCTCAGAAAGAGCTAAGTTTTCTTTCCCTCCTTGTACAGTTGTAAATTAGTCTTTTAGACTTTTTTTCCTTCAGAAGTTAAGGTAGCTCTCTTTCAGTTCCGAAGATGACCACTCCTCAGGGACCTGATCAACCCCCGGAGAGAGGCTTCGACGAACTTGAAACAGAAGCCTTGGCTTACAGAAAAGGGAAGGAACCCATGGAAGTAGAAGAACAGGAACAGTTCGCCGAAGAACTCGACGAACTGGTTACCAAGGAGCAGTTCCTCCAATTGGTAACAGAAGTGGATGAACTGAAGTTGGCATTAGCCAATTTCAAGTCCAGTGTGGACGACTCGTTCGCTGAACTCAAAAACTTGTTTTTGAGTTCCGCGAAAGGAAGCCTTCCCTCCACTTCTCAGTTATCCCCTTCTCCACTTCCATCAGTTTCGGGTGAGACTTTACGGTCTCACCCCAGTGTTTTTAAAGATTTAAAGCCTCCTACTTTTAATGGGGAAGAGAAGGATAGAAATGCAGATATTCTACAAACCTTCCTCAGCAAATGGAAGAACATTCATGCTCTTAAACAGACCCCTGACCATTTGCAAGCAATTGAGGCCAGTCTTTCTTTAGGGCCTATGGCCTATAAGTGGTGGTTAAATCTCCAGGAGACTGGGCAGACTCCCCGGTCATGGAAAGCTTTTGAAGAAGCTTTCCTAAGAGAATTTCTACCAGAGAATGAACTTGATAGAGCCTGGGAAGCCTGGGAAAGAACAGTAATGGACAAGTCCCTCATCCAATATATCTCGCAGTATCGAGAGGCAATTTTAAAGATTAAATATATGGATGACTATCAAAAAATCAGGGGATTTGTCCGTGGCCTCAAAGATGAATATAAAGTAGAGGTCCAGAGAAACTCGCCTACTACCCTTGAGCAAGCTCTCAGATATGCTCAAATCTATGATGATTCAGTGGGTAGGAAGAGAGCGAGACAGCAACCACTTTCTGAGCAGCTTCCTCAGAAAGACTTTCAATTTAAAAAGAAATTTTTAAAAAGAAAGAAAGAAGATAAATTTAAAGGTGAAGCTCCTCAGAAACGCCCTTCACTCATACAGCCCTTAAAACCAGATGATTTTGAGAAAGCCAAACAAGAACGTTTGTGCTTTGTGTGTATGGGCAAGGGACACACAGTCAGACAGTGTCCCAAGGGGCCTTTCACTAAAAAAGATAAAAAACAAGTTCATCTTGTTCAGACTGTATGTTTCCCCAGTGACTCGGCAGCTTCCGAGATCAAAGTGTATCATGAAGATCATGAACACTGTTGCCAGCTGACCTCTGCAATGCTAGCGAGACCCTTCAGCTTTGGGCCGCATGACCTAGTACGTATGCATGGGAAAGTTGGTAACCAGTCAGTAAGAGTCATGGTTGATGATGGGGCAACCCATAATTTCATCAACCACACCCTGGTTAAAAAGCTTAAACTACCAGAAGTACCTAGTCAGCATAGGTACATAGTTTCATTAGCTAAGGGTGAAGATAAAAAAATATGGGAAACTATGGTAAGTAAGTTAAATCTTGGTATTCAGGGGTACCAAGATCAAATAAACTTTCAGATAATGCACCTGGATCGAACAGACATTGTTCTCGGGAGAGATTGGCTCTACAGTTTAGGACCTTCCCTCCACAGAAACTATCAGGAGAACACCCTCAGCTTTCAGTATAAAGGCCGAGAGATCCAGTTGCATGGGGAGCATGATGTTCCCAACAGCCCTATGGTCTGCAGTTCAGAGCTCTGTCAGCTAATCGGAGACGAAGACCATCAGGTATTCTTATGTGACTTTCAGTTTATTCCTGAAGTTTCTATTTCCAGTTCTATTCAGCAGAAAATCAGTAAATTAGAAACTTTATTGTCTAAATTTAAAGATGTTTTTCCTGAAGATTTGCCACATGGTTTACCACCTAGCAGAGAGGTAGATCATGTAATAAACCTAGTACCAGGTACAGCACCTGTTTCTAAACCTCCGTATCGGGTCAGCCGAACAGAGGATGAAGAAATAACTAGGCAGTTAACAGACTATCTTGGGAAAGGCCAAATTCAGACCAGTAGTTCACCATGGGCCTCACCAGTCCTATTGGTGAAAAAGAAGGAGGGGTCTATGCGTCTTTGCGTAGATTACAGAGCCCTCAATAAAGTCACAATTAAGAATAAATACCCTATGCCTCGGGCAGACGAGTTGTTTGATCAACTCGACGGGGCTAAGTTTTTCAGTAAAATAGACCTTAGATCGGGATATCATCAAGTCCGTATAAAATCGGAAGATGTCTCGAAAACAGCTTTTAGGACTCGTCACGGTCATTATGAGTTTAAGGTGATGCCATTTGGGCTCACAAATGCTCCAGCTACCTTTATGACCTTGATGAACAGTGTCCTCAGACCATACTTGGGTAAGTTTGTAGTCGTATTTTTAGATGACATCCTCGTCTACAGCAAAACGAGGAAGGAGCATCTAAAACACCTCAGAAACTGCTCAGAAAGCATAAGCTTTATGCTAAACAATCCAAGTGTGAATTCTTCGTTGAAGAAGTAGCATATTTGGGTCACATTATCTCTTCAGATGGGATTAAGATGGACCCAAATAAGGTTAAAGCCATACTCAGTTGGCTGAGACCTCAGAATATTTTGGAACTTCAAATCTTTCTTGGTCTGGCGGGATATTACAGACGATTTGTCAAGGAATATGCTCAGATAGCAGTCCCTATGACAAATCTTCTTAAGGGGAAGGGAAAGGAGTTCATTTGGGAGTCTGCACAACAGGAGAGCTTTGATGCTCTCAAAACAGCCTTAGCTACAGCACCAGTCTTAAAAGTCGTCGACCCCAATCAGCCATTTGTGGTCGAAACAGATGCTAGCGACTTTGCAGTAGGCGCTGTGCTAACTCAGGGTGGACGACCAGTTGCGTTCGAGAGTAAAAAACTCGAGCCAGCTCAGACTAGGTACAGTGCCTATGAAAAGGAACTCTTTTCTATAGTCCATGCCCTTAAGACTTGGAGGCATTATTTGTATGGTGCCAACTTTGAGGTCCTGACAGACCATGAGAGTCTCAGATACCTTTGCAATCAACCTGAGCTTAGAGGTCGGAAAGCTCGTTGGGCAGAGTTGATGCAAGAGTTTGACATGTCTATCAGATATAGGCGTGGAAAATTCAATACAGTAGCAGATGCCCTTAGCAGAATGCCTATAATAAACGAGCTGAGTTCTACTCAGATTCGTAATGAGTTACTCAAGTCCTTGAGAGGGAAATGCCAGCATGATGCATTCTTCTCTATTATCTGGAACTCAGTCCAGAACAGACAGTTACAGACTCCAGAACCAGTTCCCGGGGCTGGTGCCAGTTCATCCAAGAATACGGCATCTTCCGTTGAGGATGATGATGAGTCCGAGTATACGTCGTCAGATGACGTTGAGGATTCTGAGCCTGTATTACCCAAGCAAACCCCAGTGGTTGAGGGTCAGTTGACTCAAGGATTCAAATGGAAACAGTATTCCATTCAGGATGAGTACTTGCTCTATAGAGATAGAGTATGTGTCCCCAATTCAGAGGATTATAGGCAGCAGGTCCTATATGAATGTCATGACAATCCTAGCGCGGGACACCCAGGCATACATAAGACCTATGAGCTTCTTCGTAGGCAATTTTTCTGGCCCAGTATGAAAAAGGACGTCCACCAGTATGTAACCAGTTGCCAGAAATGTCAAGTAAATAAAGCAGAGCGTTTAAAGGCAGGAGGGTTGTTGCATCCCTTAGAAATACCAGCTGGTAAATGGGAGAGTATCTCCATGGATTTTATAGTAGGCCTGCCTAAAACCCAAAAGGGTAATGACGCTATATGGGTCACAGTTGACCGTCTGACCAAAATGGCTCATTTTATTCCGACCAAAACAACCGTTAGAGCTCCAGAGTTAGCGAGGTTGTTTGTAGACGGGCTATTTAAATTGTACGGTCTACCTTCCGGCATAGTCAGCGACCGGGACAGTAAGTTTACTGGAAATTTTTGGAAGGCAGTATTCCATCATCTCCATACTAAACTTAATATGAGTACCACTGACCATCCACAGACGGACGGTCAAACAGAAAGGGTAAATCAAGTGCTGGAGGATATGCTTCGTGCATACGTCAGCAAGAGGCAGACTAATTGGGAGGAGTATCTCTCAATATTAGAGTTTGCTTACAACAGTACCAAACATTCAGCTACGGGATACAGCCCATTTATGCTGATGTACGGTTTTCAGCCACGCTCACCCACAGCTGTAGGGTTTAAACAAGAAAAAGTTGAAGCAGCCAGAAACTTTTTAGAAGACCTAAACCAAATGATAGAACATGCTAAGCGTAGCATTAGACAATCCCAAGATCGAGCCAGGCATTATGCAGATCCACATAGACGGGATGTGCAGTTCTCCACTGGTGAGAAAGTCTACTTGAGAGTCCCAGTTGACTCTAAAACCCTCAAATCAGGAGTGTGTGCTAAGTTGTCTCCAAGGTATTGTGGTCCCTTTACCATCAGTAGGAGACTAGGCGAGGTCACCTATGAACTAGAACTCCCACACAGCAGTAAGGTTTTTCCAGTTTTTCATGTAAGTCAGTTACGAAAAGCCTTAACCAGATCAGATAATCTGGTAGGGGACAGTGTTCTAGTTCTCCCATTGGATCCTCAACAACCTCCACATGAACCAGAGGAAATTCTAGATAGTAGAGAGACGCAAACTCGTCATACTCTATACCGAGAATATCTGGTTAAGTGGAATGATCAGCCTGTTGAGAATGCCACTTGGGAAAGAGGCAGCGTCCTTCGCAAGATTTTTCTAGACTTTGTCTTAGAGGACCAAGATGGTTCTTAAAGGGGAGGGAGTGTTACGAGCTCGTAACCAGTGCCGAACCCTAGAGAACACAGATAGGTCAGATACCACAGTCAGGGTCGTGTCCAGCGTACATGACCAACAGGGCAAGACAGTGTGAGTAGTGTGCCCCAGCACGGTCCATAGCCATGGCGGGCCTAACACAGCCTAGGGACCCTGTCAGCAGGATAGGGCCCCCAGTTGGGTCCCGACGTGCAGTCGGCCACGTCAGTGCCACGTGGCCGACACTTGGCAGTAGCATGCTACCAGTCCTCACACTGGGCTAGGAGGGGCTTACTCTATATCAGGGAGTAGGCAAGGTTGGGTGGATCAGTTAGTGTTTGCCCTACTGTGGTGTTAGGATCTATTACAGGTGCCATATAGGTGCCGTGGAACTTCAGTTCCACAGCACCCACGGCACCTATTTTTTTATTGTTTATTTTTTTTAAGTCATTATTTAAGCCAAAAAAAAAAAAAAACAGGTGTCGTACCATAGCATGTGTGCCATGGTATGGCACCTGCTACGGCACCTGGACCCCACGACACCTATGTCGTGGGGTACTTTGCTTAGCACCATCAACCAGATCACATACAATAAAGTGCTAACTTAAGGTCCAAGGCTGTGCCATTCATTATAAGAATGAAGAAGCTTAAAATTGATGTCATGAATTAGAAACGCTGAAGGCCCAAAAAATGAATATGTTCATATCGACAAAACAAATATGCTAATCTCTCAAAATCGGAATAGTTACTGCTACAAATAAAGCTGGAAATGACACAAATCATGGTGGATGCTGAGTACCATCATCACGATCGCTATTGTAGGGACCTAGAATCATGTAGCCATTGGTGCTAACATATAGTGCAACTCCTATGAGAATGAGGACACTTGTGCTTGGTGGTTTGAATTTGAAATAGGGAGCTTTATTGCCTATTCGAGCCATGTCTCGGGGATGAATTATGGGGAACGAGAAAGTAGCAAAGGCTTAAACCTAGACCGATGCTCAAGGGGTCGTGAAGGTGTGATTGAAACCCTTCTAGGGAGGAGTTGGCACTCCAAATGAGATAGATAGCGTTGTAGTTTGAAGTAATTTTAGACTCCAATGTGTTGGCCAAAGATGTTGCATTGTGAAGATTCAGTGATTGGGAAAGTGAAAAATGAAGGATTTTGTTTCCTTAATCATCCACAACGATTAATCAAGCATTGGAGGTTGCACACTATGATCACGATGAAAAGTGCATTCATTACAAGCTGAAACATGTGTGGAACAGCAAATCAACTTAATAGCATTCGATTGATCATTTACTCAAGCAAAATTAAACATAGATTGATGCTTCTACTCAGCCTTGGAAAACAATGTTACTCTAGATCTCAAAATTGCATCTCAAAAAGTGTACGTACAAATGATGCTCCTCCAATTAAAGTGGATGAGTTTGGATGCATTAGGGTTTTCCCTCATTAGGTCTTGACCTAACCCTAATATCTGAACCCCTAATCAATTAATCACACCTACTTGTTGGTTGGATTTAGGTGAGCCATGTAGGTTGTCACCAAATCCCTCAAAATTAGCTTCTATGTTAAGACCTCAAGTTTGGGGCTCAACTCGGCCATCACATGCACATGTGAATAGATTCAATCACCTTCAAATTTTCACCTAACCACGTACAAAAAAGGTGGGACACGTGGTCAACCACAAAAGATGCCACGCGGCAAATAGTAAACTAGTTAGATTTTAACTATTTTCACAGGAAAGGGTCTTGCAAGCCATCGATGGAATGGACTTACATCTCTTATGTGGCTGCATAGACTATCATAAAGACATGACAGAATCGAAGAGTACATGCCTGTCTCTATCATGCAGTCCTCTGATTCAAAAAGTCCACCATGTATTTGAGCAAAAGAGCAAGGCATCTGAGCACCAGCAAGATGTTACTTGTATCCAATGAAAATTTCAAAATATTAATATGAAGAAGAACCAGAAATAGTATGAACAACTTGAACGCAGCTACAAGAAATTTCAGCAAGCTATCAAGCACACAATTTCTGAAGGATCAACTAAGATACGAGTACTTCATGAACGTCAAACAATGATGCACCATTTCTGGATGAGGTTAAATTTAGGGTTGTGGTCATGAAATTGAGAATAATCAATGGCTGTAAATTTCGACACAAAGTTGGACTACTGGCATGTGTTGAAGAAGGAATCAAGCTTGCAAAACATGTCTAAATATTTAGCAGCAAACCAGCACCAGCTGTGTGAAGCGATGAGAGCAAGTTCAAAGGTTTTATATCCTAAAGATGATAGCTGATTGTGGCTGGAGTGTCTTATCAAGCAATGACATGTCAAACTGCAAGTGATGCTAAAGCACTGAACAACTAGCAATCCAGGTAAGTGATTAAGTCATCAAAAAGAGATGCATTTATGATTGAGCAGGTGAAGAAGATGATGATGGATTGAGAAGTGGACCTTCAAAATTTGAACTCTCTGCTACTCAAATCTGAAATTGGCTGTAAATCCTTCAATGTTCCATTTATGAAGGATGTAATTGGAACTCAAAAAAATATGCACACAGGTGCTTTAAAATACAAATATAGAGCTAAAATTGGGATCTCCAAAAATCTCAACTTTTGGATATCTCATTAACAATCTTTAAATGAATTCTTTAGCTATTGGAAGCCTTGAAGTGTGAATCTTATGCCCTAGAAAGGAGGGTTCATTGCCCTAGCAAGGAAGAGTCCTTAGTTCACTACATTAAGAGTAGAGCCCTTAAGTTAGGTAGACTTGGCTAGATAAGCATGCTGAGCCATGAGAGGAGGTTACTCTCAATGCACTTCTGTGACAATCATGGAGTTGAGGAGTCATACAATGTCATTCTCAAGGGTGAGCATCTGTGGTATGGACACAATGTATAATGTACGACATCTAGCTCAAAGGTGAATTCAGCTTCTTAATTATGCGGAGGGGATCATAATATCATAGACCTCTCCTTGAAGCATGGTAATGATACTGGGAAAATCCAGAATAAAATGTATGAAGCATAATTAAGGATAGACAGATAAGAGTGAAAATTTCTCAAATTAGCTTATCATAGACTATGATGCTGTAGAACTTCTTATGGCACATCTTACAATCGTTTTGGGTAAGGGTAGTAAAACTTTTGTCAACCTTTACATAAGGGAATACCTATTTAGGACTTTCATGCATGGTTGGGGTGATTTGTGAAGTTACACATTGCCCTAATGGGCTTACAATACATTCTTGATAGGCAGTAAAAGGTCACTAGAGATGCTGTATAAGTTTTTTTTACTGCTTTCTTTAGTTTCGGAAGCTGTTAGGTCAACTTCATCTCTAAGAACTCATATTTGTTTTGTGCACTACTGCAGGTTCTACTTTTAAATTTCCGTAAGGAAGTTTCTCCTTTCTTGGCAAGCAATCCTGCAAGAATAGGTTCTCAAGATGCAGAAAATTGCTCCGACTTTCTGATTGCAAGCAACAATCTTACTATTATTGCTCACAATGAGGATGCTGATGTATCTGTCCAAGATCATATGTGCCTCATCTGTCCTGTTTTTTTTTATATACTTGCTAGATATATTTGTTTGTGTAGTTGGTTCTTTTGCTACTTTTCTTCCTTGGTACATGATTTTGCTACCTTGCTGCTGTAACAAGATTCTTTCACAAACTTTTTACAAAGGGCTTGCTTTTTTTTGCAGTTTCATGGTGCATGCATCTTTGCCAGACCATACTTCATTTGTTGCTTGCACATATGCTGGTGAGCTGCCAACATGTGCATTTGGGTTCAACAACTATGGTGTGGTGAGTTCCTACACCATCATAAGCTATCTTATTCAGAGCTTTTGAATACAAGAATGTGGCTAGAATGGACCACAATGCTGCTGATGATATTTTGCTTGTCCAAGGATCCCTATCATGTTGAGCATATTTGGCATCTTCTAGTGAAGCTTTTAAATTAGTGGGGCCCATTC
Organism: Diphasiastrum complanatum; assembly: GCA_029204225.1. Classification (NCBI taxonomy): domain Eukaryota; kingdom Viridiplantae; phylum Streptophyta; class Lycopodiopsida; order Lycopodiales; family Lycopodiaceae; genus Diphasiastrum; species Diphasiastrum complanatum. The sequence continues at coordinate 45,128,940 of CM055100.1, read as the reverse complement.
CTTGTTAGGACATCCATTCAATGCACAAGAAGTAAACTGTGGGTTGTTTTGGCAATTGGAAAATCAAAGTCAACTCTCTTCTGGCATACTCTTTTTAAAGGAGAGCTACTGGTTTGAAATCATGTTGGTTCATGATATGTAAATTTTGTCGATGTCATTCCATTTCACGATCAAACCTACTCTGAAATTCTTTCTACAGTAGTGGGTGCTAAGATTGGATATGTATGTTTCTATAGTGTTTGAATTTTGGACTACGTGTCTTATGCATAACTAGAGCTAGTTGAAGAGAATGGCATCATTTCAAATGGGTGCTAGTGGTATGGCTTGCTAGCTGAGCAGGGTTCAGAGTGATTATTTAGAAGATCTGGCTTTGGATGGATTGGTAGTAGATTTATGATAAGGAATGGGCAGTTGTTACATCACTTCATGTATGTGGGCAGTTGATACTAGCACAGATTGTGAACAGGGTTGTAAAAACTCCTCTGTAAATACACCTTAGGTAATAAAAAGCATGATACCGTTAACATTCAATGGAAATTTTACACTAATAAAATGCACCATACGATGAAGTTGCTTCTTTCAAACCTTTTGATCAAGTTTTACATCCACTGATACTTGACAACACATCTTGTTTTAGTTGTGAGGTACTATCCTAGACTTGGTATGTCCAAATGACCATATTGATTCAGCATAACTACTGAGAGACATTTGTTTTTCCTTTTTTCATGTCAAAAATATAGTGAATTTTATTTTGGCATATGCCATTGTTCTGAATTTCTTTGCTTCTGCATTTGAATTGAGTTTCGTCTCACTTCAATCTTATTTTCACCTTAATTGATGGAATTCACATGAGTTATACACGATGTGCAAAGAAATGAGTAAAAATCACAACCAATAGATACTGTTTATGTTCATTATACATGTTACATCGTGTATAAATAGCATAGGCATAAAGCTTAGGTGAGAACATTTGTGGTTCGCTTTACATCATAGGCATAATAGACACAATGCAAGGTTTATATATTGCATTACACATACGGCATGATATATATGATATGTATCATGTGACATGCAAATATCAATGTACCATTCAATCATATTGACACTGGTGATTAAGCATGCTATGGGACAATTATATAGAAGCTTTGTCTGTGATCTAATGAACATCACAGCAGCTACATCGAATGAGGCATCGTTAATAGCAACAAGGAGTCCTTGTAAAAATGGTTAATAACCTTGAGACAGGTGAACTGGTGTAAAGCCCATTATTCTATTGATAACTGAACTCGGCAAAAGGCAGAAACAAGTAATAAGCTGTCCCTTAGGAGAAACAAAGATTTTCACGTGATGGTCGACAGTTACAGGAATTAAATAAGCCTGAGTGATTTAAGACATTTTTTGGCACCCAGTCATGCCAGCTTAAGCCATCTGAAGTCATTTTGTTTAGTAAACTGTTAAGGTGATGGTTTGAAATTACAGTCATCAATTATGAAAATATTCCTAGTGTAGATATCGTCGTTGCAATCCTTGCTTAGAGAAGATGAATTTTAGCCAAATTAGGAACTTTATGCTTGCATCTCATGGTTTTGTGCTGTGAAGAGGCAGGTTGACTGAGAAAGGAGATTGTAAGGTATTTGGTGAATTGTACATCTATTGGGATTTGAATTTTGAGGCTTAAAAGCAAGTGCTCTTGACAGGCTTTCACATTAAATGCAGTTCCCCTTGCTCCGGAGGAAGTGGTGGCTGGTGGTGTCGGACGTAACTTCATTTCCCGTGATCTACTTGAAGCAACAAGCTTAGATGATGCTTTAAAGGTGAGCAGCCTAGTTTTTCTGAAGATGATAAGAGAACACAAACTGCAGTTTCACTCATAAGTTATAGAGGCTATGAGTTTGGAAATCATAGTTGATATAGATGTATTCAATTTTGAGTTACACCAAACCATTCTGTTATAGTGATGTTGTATGATTGGAGATTATAGATGCCCTAAATTACTTATATAAGACTAAAGCTAAATATCTAGCCACAAGTTGATGTGCACACTTTTGACTCTAAATTTTTGAGGATTGTAGTGCACATTTAATGCTTGACTTCTTGAATTGATGTGATGTTAGATAATGAGTAGTAAAACATGTCATTACCTTTGGCAGTCAGATGACGAAGGGAAAATGGGATAGCCATTAATTATGGATCAGAAATCTCAGTAATCTACATTTATGTGCAAATGATTCTGGATAGTGAATCTAAAATTGTTTATGGATGTTGTTAGGAGTTTTCTCTCTTACGACTAAATGCTGGTTGCCTAACACACTTCTGACATGTGCAAGACTTCAATAGGATAGTAAAGCAATGTAGCCAGTTGATCAATTATTAATCGAGTAACAAACAACGAAGTATCCTAACTAGGGATTGTCAACACTTGCTTGTTGTAGGACGATGTGGGTGTGCAAGATGTGTGCCATCATCAGTGATAGACTGTTGTTCCCATTAAGTAACGTTTACTTATCTACATGGCGATGCCCAAAACCACTTCTGATAATAAATAGAATGATCCAACATAATAGTGCATTCAAGGATGGAACACAAATAAACACATCCTCACAGTATTATTGAAGATGGTAACCTCAACAATTCCATGGAGAGAAATCACATGTTACAAGAGTGATTTTGTTAGTGACGATGGTAGTTGTGAAAAACTGTAAACTAGTTTCTTTGCTATTTTTGGTCAAATGGAGGCCAAACTTGTACATATTGTTCATTAGAATTTTCACACGTGTTACTAATTAAATTAGTATTATTTATCATTTTTAGGCAGGTCTTAAAAGTGGTAGACTTCAAGTCCCACAACATAGCATTTATTTATGGACCAAATTTGGTAGTGTCGAGAAGTTCGTAGTTGCTACTTTAGGCTATACGACTTTTAGAGACAGAAGGGAGAGTCATCTCTTATGCCTGTAAATAGATTGAAATGCGTGGAGATGAAAGTTGATTAATCCATTGTTGTATTGGAGATTTTTCTATGAAATTTCTATCTTGATTTTGCTCTCATCTTTGCATTTGTTGTGGAGATTGTTGGAGTAGCTAGCTAATGATGATGTGATGATGATTTAGCTATTGTACGGCCTGCTAACAGTAGGTTAAAGTTCAGATCTGAATGTACTTCAAGTTCCTTTTATATCGATTCTTGTGGAGGTTAGTGCAATCATTCAAGGCTTAGATCCTTATATTTAGATCATGTTTGGTTCTTCACTTTTTACATGGTATCAGAGCTTGAGGACGGCCAAATTGGAGCTCTTGCTGGAAAGGTTCAAAGCTTATTCAAGAGCGTGTTCAATGCTTTTTCAGATCTTAATTTCATTCTATTGAGAGACGATAATGTGTTGATCAAAATTCTACCAAAACTAACATCTAGTCAACTAGTTTCATTGAGAGATAGTATTGGAAATTCCATTTTTCCTTCATTTGTTAGAACGGGTTCAGCTTTATTCCAGTCTCCAGAAGGATCTCAAATTGCCCCGTACTGTAACACGGCTGGTTATTATAGTTGAAATAATAGGACACTATCACAATAGGAATGTCCTAGCAGTTCCTCTTGAGGAATTTCAGGATATAGTAAGAGACTTACCTAAGGAACTTCTTGAACTTGGAATAAAGTTAGGATTGAGGTATCCTCAGAAGATTTCACATGTATTTACAAGCAAGAGGTGAAGGCATTAGAAATTAAGGTAATTGCTAGACTCGCTAAACTTTGTGAATGTTATATTGTGAGTGTGGCCTTTCTATACACATTCATGCGTGCATATACTTTGGCAGTGATACCGTGTTTCTGATTTCCCTTTTATGTCTTGTTCATTTGGCAAACAAGAGATGCTTACATATGATCTGCCTGAAAAATTCAAAAACTTTTCGAAACTACGTTATTCATGATATGTGATTAATGTCTGTTGCTCTTTTACAGCGAGTAAGAGTGAATGAACTATCGGCTGGACACAGCTACAATATCATGGATTTGAGCACTCACAAGGTCCTAAATGTGGAATCAGCATCTATGGGCCGGTTCTCAATCTGTGAGGCAACTGGTGTTCCTTTTTTTCATGCTAATATGTATCTGCACTTGCACGTGAAGCAGGTATGAGTGAATTTTTTATTCATGCATTTTTACCTTCAGCTGACATTCTTGGCATACTATGTTCTCAATCCTCTCTTACCTATCCGAATCAGCTTGGTAAAGGCATTGGAGAAAAGAAGAGAGTGCAATAGATCTTTACCCATGAGAATTTCATGGGTAAAGTTGCATTCTTGTCATCAGGATTCAGTTTTCCAGTTCTTGGCATACTGTGTTCTTGCTTAGTTCCCAGTACTTGGCATACAATGCCTACACTCCTCTCTTACCTATCTGATTTAGCTTGTTGAAGGCACCACAGAAAAGTGAAGATTGCAATAGATCTTTACCCACAAAAAATTTCGTCTTTGGTATCTATTGATTTAAGCATTTCCAGTAATGCCCAGCTTGAATCCCTGTTGAAGTTGGTACTGCAGATGCAAACGTTCTCTATAACTGGCTTATACATTGTGTTCATTGTTATAGATCAAACACCTGAAAGGACATTCATTAGTGCAATTCCCTCGATATCACTTGAGTAACCTCAAAGCATGCAGTTAGATTGATATATTGAAGTACTGACTGCATCTTCACCACAGCTCTACAATCAATCGAAGCTTGTCACAACTAGAAACTTAAGATTACAAACTAAAGGTTTTTTTGATGACCTGTTTCAGAGCGGGAAAGCCGTTTTGTAACAATATCAAGCAGATTATATTGAGCTAAGAGTGCATGCCTTTTTCAGTCAGTCCCTTAACCCTTTTCTTCTTTAAAGGATAGGGCACCCCTGAGTAAGTTGTGTTTTTTATGGATTTCTGGTTCAGTCTCTTTTATAAAGAAAACCATGTACCACCAAGCTTTAGCAAAAAATGAAAGTAGATGCGAACCTTTTTTTGCATGTCGATTTATATCGCAGCCACTTCAATAATTCTTCAAGCAAGATTATTATCAAGCTGAGATTATTGGGACAGAAACCTAAGGATGCAATAAGAACCTTCAGAAGCTTTCTGAAGTTGGAACATTCTTCAGGCTTAAGAAGATGGCAAAGGTTTCCTTTATCTGTGCTCTCTGCAAAGAGGCTTTCTTATTTAAGTATGATAATTATCTTCACTCAAATGATGATAAGCGTCTATTTGATAAGTTTAGTATGAGCTCTTAAGATATCAAGGCTTTGAAGAAAATGACATGCTTGATCTGAGTCTCATCAATTCAAATTTTATTGAGATTCATAATCTGTTGCCGGTATTTGTTTTGATGCTCTGTATCATGGTATTACATCATTGAATAGTAGGCCCCGACCTGACACATTTGACAGAGGTTCATCTTCGTTTGCCTCTGCTTCATCACTGGATCATTTTGAGGTCATGCATTGATAGTTTTTTACTTGGTGTATGTTTTAATAAGCATTCTAGTCTCGTTTGGGTCTTTCCTGTTACAAACCATTGTTAGGAGGACCACGAAGAAGTTGTTCTTTTTTCAGATTCATACAGGTGTTAACTGTCTCTTCCTAGCACCCAGCTGTTGTGATTGGAAGAAAACTAATGATAGTCATTTATCTCCTTCATTGTGAAGGATTCTCCTTACAGAAAATTTGTCCTCTTTATGCTAGGTTCCCAATGAGAGCTCCATTTATCGACAAAAGCGTGCTGTGGAACTTCCAAAATCTTCAAAAAGTCAAATACTAGCAGCGTTGGGTGACACCAGCAACACGGAATATCCTATATACATGGAAGGCAAGATATTCCTGTTCATACATATCTTGTCTTTTTTATAATTTTTCAAAAGAGAAAACTATCTCAGCTTGAAAAGTGCTGTAAGACATACAGTTGCTATGCCTCAGCCATTTAGAGTACATGTTCATTCTAATGAGTTTAAATACTCAAAAACTTTGAAATAGAAAAAGCTGTCTAATCACCTCTATTGATGAAAATTGTGCTAGCTGCATCCAGTGCTAATTCATAAATTCTACATGAATATAAGAGGTGAAAGTTTCGTAATATTGCTGAACATTACCGAAGGATTAGAGATTGGTACATTTAAATGATCCAATACAATGTTTCTTAAGAGGATGATATGAAATTATGAAAGGTTTTCACATTATGGTTGAACACAATCATGATCTGTGTCGGCCCACGCGTTGTAATCCCCCTATGGAATTGATCCTAACATGAACCTTATTGAGTAACAAAATGACAAGGATTAGGACATGCAAATCACCAAACCCAGTTATAAAGCGAATCCATGCTTACTCCCAAGTTGGAAGGTATCCCATACAACATGTTAGATCTCTTACTTTGGGACTTGCCATGAATTCATGCTTACTCTCAAGTTGGAAGGTATCTCATACAACATCTTAGATCTCTTACTTAGGGACTTGCCATGGCATCTCATATGACCAGTTATGGACTTGGCTCATTACATTCGCCGCGTCCATTCTTTTATTGTTATTATGCATAAGCAGGCCTAAGGGCCCTTTTTATTCATATACTGGCCTTGGGCCCTATTTGGTTATATTTTTAGGACTTGGTCACATTGATTTGGAGTGGGGGTCCTCCTATTGGGAGGGCGCACTATTTTCCCTCCAAATCCTTTTCCCTCCCTTTTTTGAATCCTCCACTTGATTCAGGGAGAGGGTATAAGTAGGGCAACATTGTATTCCTTTATTCAATTTATGATGATTGCTCCTCTTTAGCCTCCTTAAGCATTCTCTTCCTGCTTTCTAGCTTAAGTCCTGCTTTCTAGCATAGCTAGTGAATCTTAGCTTGTAACTTGGTATCAGAGCACTTTCCTGCAGATTGGTGGAGGCTGTCCAGCGCCCTACCACCCATCACTTTCATCGATTTTTCTCCGTCATTTCTGCAGATTGGTGGTGGCTGTCCAGCGCCCTACTGCCCATCACTTTCGACGATTTCTTCATCATTTTTTTGCAGTTTTGGTGGAGGCTGTCCAGCGCCCTGCTAACCCATCACTTTCGTCGATTTTTTCGGCAGATTTTCATTGTTTTTGCAGATTTGGTAGCTATTGCCCAGCTCCCTACTACCTCATCATTTTCGACACTTTTCGTCACCGATTTGCTGTCCATTTCTGATATTGATTGGAGGCTGTCCAGCGCCCTACTACCATCTCATTTTCAGCGGTAACCCATCACTTTCGTCGATTTTTTCGGCAGATTTTCATTGTTTTTGCAGATTTGGTAGCTATTGCCCAACACCCTACTACCTCATCATTTTCGACACTTTTCGTCACCGATTTGCTGTCCATTTTTGATATTGACTGGAGGCTGTCCAGCGCCCTACTACCGTCTCATTTTCAGCGGTTCTTTTCACCGACTTGCTGTCCATTTCGGCTATTGATTGGAGGCTGTTCGACACCTTACTTCAGCACCTTTTTTCAGCCTATTGTGGATCTTGGTAGTTGCTGCCCAGTGCCCTATTATCTTTAGCTTTTACCTCTCTTTGTTGACACTACCGAGTGAACGACGGATCAGCACCCACCCAGGTATTGCTTGTGCCCTTTTTGCACTTCCTTTTTGCACCTACTTGCTGTCTTTTCTGCTCACATACTGCTCTTTCCAGCCCCCTATTCCTGTTCATATTGAGGCCTTATTCCATATTGTGACATTCATACAGAGGGTAGAGGATCTTCAGGACGGGGGTACACATTATGTAGTTGCAGCTTTATCTCCATCCCGGCGCCTACACTCAGAGGGACACCTTTTCTCATGGTACTCCCAGGCTTGCCGTCTCCTCTCCACATTAGGTATCCAGATTAGTGATCTACCTGCGGGCACCCACCAGGTAATCAGAGGCCTCCTTTACAGATCATATCTTCATACCACTTGGCAGGGCCCATTGGGGACCAAGAGTGAATTTTATCGTACACACTTTCTATCTCTTGATCCGGCTGGCTGCCCCATAGTATCTGGTTATTTGCTGACGAGTATATCACATAGTCTGCGGATAGCGATGGGTCAGTTTCGGGTTTCTTCACATCAGCTGGCTATCGAGACTGGCAGATACAGTGGCACCCCACGAGAGGACCGGCTCTGTAGTATGTGTGTTATGCATGAGACTGAGGACGAGTCACATTTCCTCTTCAGATGTCCAGCCTACTATGAGATACGGGGGCGGTACTACTGCTTGTTCAGAGAGCACCCAATTACACTTTCTACCTTGATATCTTATGAGGACCCTAGATGTGTCGCACTTATGATCCGAGAGATGTCAGACCTGAGGAGGAGGAGACTAGATGGTACACATTCCCTGACACAGCTGAGCATTGATGAGTGCATATCCCGTCGGAGACAGAGATCCGAGGTACCCATAGGCAGCGACTCAGATGGAGAGGCCGAGATTCCCGACTCCTTCGTACACCGGCATCATAGACCATGTCGACGGCCAGAGAGACAGTCAGTTATTAGATCACAGCCCAGAGCGCCACGGCAGCAGAGACGACACCGACGGCCTATCCGGCGACAGAGGTCCAGGGCACATCTAATCACACCCTCACAACATACCATCCACCATTTCTTTCATGCTGATGGGCATCGTGATATATGATTCTAGGCTATTGGATCCTAACTGGGCCAGCTGTCTCTATGCATTGTATTTGCAGTTATTTAGTTTTTATAGATGATTGAGCTTTAAGCTCCTATGTGCACACTTGACATGTACCTTTTCTTAGTCCTATGTACCTTAGGGTATTCAAGGGCATTAATAAAATCTTTTTTTCTTTCTTTTCCATTTTGTTAGAAACCTTCTACTTTCTCAGCCCCTCATATTCTGATTATTATCCATCTTGATTGACTGTTTACGTGCCATTTTTGGTGATTTCGGAAGTTAGACTAAGTTGGGATTACGACAAACGTCCTCTCCCTCAGGTTTTTGTCTCTTCCTTGGTCCCTATGGCGACTTCTTCATCTGAAGACCCTCCGTAGAGCTCTTTAGATGATCGTTTTACACATATTGATTCCCGCATGGATCATCTTGAGAGTCGTATTGATCGTATTCTTTCTAGCCTTGAGACTATCCTACCACGAGGGGATACCACCCCCCCCAGACATTCTTCATCGTCCTGGTAAAGCACCTTTATTTTCTATTTTGAGTACACCTGCTCCTGCTCCATCTCCATCTTCAGGAGGTGCTTTTGGTAGTACGTTTGGTCTCCCTTCATATAGTGCTAGTTCTTATGGGTCTCCTTTTGGGTCTTCTGTACCACCACCTAGATTTCCCTCCGCACCACCAGGATTTCCTTCTTCTGCTTTTTCAAGTAATCCTGAGCCTCATTTTGCTTGTGATTTTCGTGATCGCATCCAGCTTACTACTTATTTTGATTCATCTGATGGGAATATCTTGGAAAATAGGTTCTCTAAGTTAGAGACCTATTTTCTTATGTATCCCAAGACTGAAACCCAGAAAGTGCAATTTGCTGCGTTACATTTAGATGGTCGAGCTCAGACTTGGTGGCGTGTCTATCGCTCTGAGCCTACTCGTGAGGGATTACATATATGGCCTACTTTTCGGCATGATCTTCATATGGCTATGATTGACCCACAATGGTTGGTTCGCCAACGTGATCTGTTTCGTAGCCTTCGCCATACTAGTAATTTGACTGCTTATATTGATCAGTTTATTGAGCTTTCCTACTTTTTTACTGATCTTCATCCTACAGAGCTTATTTCACATTTTATTGCCAGTCTTAGAGACACCTTACGATACGATGTTTGCCTCTTACTTTCTCAGATGCTGTCTCCTTGGCTACTACCTTGCAGCATACGTATCCTGAGTTATCCACTTCTTCTCGTTTTTCTTGCTCTCATTCCACTGCTTCTCCTACTTTGGCTTCTTCTACTGCCGTTCCTCCTGGTCCTCCTACCGCTGTTTTTTACCATGAGGCTCTTACTCTGATGATTTTGATGTTTATATCCATATTCTTGATACTCCTAACCCACATTCTGTTGATGAGCCGGCTGACCGGCTTCCTGATGATCCTGCTTCCGCCGCTTGCCATGGACAGCTTGCTTATGCTACTTGGGCTTGGTGGATACTGGCAGTACACATTCATTTATTAACAGTTACATTTCCACCAGGATTCGTGCTACACCTATTTCTGCTACACAGTCTCTCAGTGTCGAGGTTGCTCGTTTCCATTCTTTTTCCAGTCTCAGATGTTTCAGGGCTTGGACTATAGCATTGGTGACTTCTCTGGACAAGCAGATTTCTATATTATTCCTCTAGAGCGCTATGACATTATTCTGGGTGCAAATTGGTTTTCATCACTTGTTGGTACTGTTGCTGTGGATCTTTCTCAGCAGACACTGTCTTTTACACATGTTGGTCGACATCATTTACTTTCTGGTATTGATTCCCAGAGTGACTATCAGTTGGTTACCGAGAAGCAGTTTATGCGTAGCCTGCCAAAGGCTCATGATGCAGCTCTTCTTTCCATTCAGAGTACATTAGTTTCTGCTTCACTTTCACCGACCGTGGGTCCTCTTACTCAGGTTGATGCTGCTCCGGATTTATAGGTTGTTGCTACGTGCCTTGCGCCTATATGCCTTGATTCACAGATATCGTATTCGGTGGTCATTCTTGGTTTCATTGATATTGAGGCCGTATACCTTGGTGGTATTTCTACTATTGCTTTTGCGCCTACCTCAGATAGCCCTCTTTGTTCGGTGGTTGGTGCAGTATCTTCTCCATTGGTCTCTATATCTCCATCTCTTGAGTCCGTTATGGCCGATGTTCCTGCTGATTTCTATGGGGTTCTTCACAGGTCCACGTTTGCTGGTTCTCTCGCTATTGGTGATCAAGTTGTATCTTCTTTCGCTTTATTCCATGGATCTCTGCTTGAGGTTTGTGATTTGCCTCATGATATTTCTACGGTTCATGACATGATTCATGAGCCTTTCGCCCTTACCATTACACATTTTCCATCCGAGGATATTTTCCAGATGGTCACTATTACTTATCTAGGGTATTTATATGCTGGGATCTTTCTAGATGAGTATACAAGGATCCTTCAGTCTCCTTGTGTTTCTACATATAGGTTTCATGCAGTCCATGCCGATGCTATGGCTATATGGCATTCCTGCTTATTACATATAGCTTGGTTTTCATTTGGACCTGTTGATTGGTGCTGGTTTTTCCATATTATTGATCGCCTATGTTGTCGATATCTCTATGATTATGCATGTGGCTCTCTATGTGTTCCTTGGATTGTTGCTCATTGTCAGGCTTGGCATATGCTGATGGCTTGGGTTATTGCCTCTGTTCCAGCTACTGTTTGTCTGGGTGATCTTTAGGTTCCCCGTCATTTCGGGTTGCTCCATATCGCTTGGTCTCCAATGCTGAGTTGCCACTTTGTTCTGGTGTTCCGAGACCATCAGGGTACCTTGAGAGAGTTCCTTCTCCTCTCTTGGATAGTTTTTGGGGATGTTGCTGCCATATACTTCAGTGTTGCTCATATGTGCTTTGATACTCATTCCCAGATACACGTGGATATTGCTCCGATGCTTGCTACTGATGTTGCAGATCCTGTTCCTCATTCCAGTGCATTTCTTCTATTCCTCACTTGTGTGCCTGGTGTGTACTTTGGGATTACACTTGTAGCCAGTTCCGATGGGTCATCCGATTCTCCATCCATTTTTGGTGTATCCTGTGATGGATTGGTATGTCTATATGAGGTCTTTCTGGATGAGTTTTTCGGCTACAATTTTTCAGTTGGGGCCTCTAGTATTTCTAGATTTGTTGCTACTGTTTTCGTGCATCATGTCTTTTTAGATGATGCATTGATTTCTTGGACCTTCTGGAGCTTTTGGCATGCTGCTCTTCTCGTGATATGGGCCTTGAGGGTACCGTGTACCATTGCTACTTCTCATTCATGGGCCTTATGGATAGCTTGGGCTTTTGACCATGCTGGTGCATATTTCTCCATTTTAGCTATCCTTTGTCAGGATGATCTCTTTATGCTCCATGTTTCCTGGCATATCGCTTGCTTTTCCATGCTGTTACAACGTGCCTGTTATCCTGCTTATGTTCCTACTCTTTGGTGCTGGTCTTCCGATGCTGCTATCTTTTCTTGGGGCACCTTGCGCATATGGTTGATGGTTACGTGTATGATGCGGCTATTCGCGATGAGTGTCCATCTCTTTTTCAGTTTCATTGGTTCTACCTTCTCGGGCTTTTTGGATACCTTGGTATGATGTCCCTATCTTTTGGGCTGATCCTCTACTAGCTTGGGCATTACGGATACCTTGGCATTCCTAGTTGCTGCTTGATCTTCTTCTAGTTCCTTGGCATTCCTGGCTGTTCTATATTGCTTGGTTTCTCATGACGCGGCCGAGATGTTCCTTTCATCGCCATAATGTTGATCCTGAGTTGTTCCCTTTCTTACCAGCTGCCATTCACCAGGTTCGCCTTCACCATAGTCGACGCTGCCGGCAGATTCAATTTTTCTTGAGAGTGGGATGGTTGTCCTCTTGAGGAGGCCACTTGGGAGCCTGTTGATGTGTTTTATCATACACCATTATTGGCAGATCAGGCTCGAGCCCTCATGGCTTTAGTTCTCTCCTCTACTACAGATGTCATTGTAGATGTTCCCTCTGCTTCATGATTCGGCTAGCTATGACTATTCTCCGTATTTGCTTAGTACTTGCTTTACACAGTTATGATGCTTTTGGGATATCTGTTGTGACGACTTATGTCCTCTCCATCAGTATTTCCATTAGTTCAGCATGCTTACATTATTGTTTTAGATAGTCATTATGCTTGCTAGCCGGTGGAGGGCTTTGTTTTTCTGCAGGGGAGAGTTATGGACTTGGCTCATTACATTCGCCACGTCCATTATTTTATTGTTATTATGCATAAGCAGGCCTAAGGGCCCTTTTTATTCATATACTGGCCTTGGGCCCTACTTGGTTATATTTTTAGGACTTGGTCACATTGATTTGGAGTGGGGGTCCTCCTATTGGGAGGGCGCACTATTTTCCCTCCAAATCCTTTTCCCTCCCTTTTTTGAATCCTCCATTTGATTCAGGGAGAGGGTATAAGTAGGGCAGCATTGTATTCCTTTATTCAGTTTATGATGATTGCTCCTCTTTAGTCTCCTTAAGCATTCTCTTCCTGCTTTCTAGCTTAAGTCCTGTTTTCTAGCATAGCTAGTGAATCTTAGCTTGTAACTTGACCAGAGCCCACCAACTCTCTTCTAGAGCTGCCTCACCTAAGTCTTGGAGGATCAAAAGACTCATCCCATAGTTCAAGCCAAGAACAACTTCCCATGCATGTCCTTTCAACTCCCCATGCATGACCTTTCTTGTGGTTTTATGACTTATCCAAGCCCTAAACTTAGGGTCATAGTTTTACCACCAAGGGAATCCATGAACCCTAGGCCTAGTACCAACTATCTTACGCTAACTTCATTTTGGTCCTCATAATCAACCCCGTTATTACCCTAGTTAGTTAGGGACGTAACATATTTCCCTCTTTAAGAATATTTTTGTCCTTAGAAATGAAGCATTAAAAGATAACTCATCCCTAAGCTCTTTCAAGAATCATCATTTTCTCACTATTCTCAACCAATCTAGACAGGCACTCAAAATGAATGTGATTTCTCAACCACCTTTCCTTCTGATCCTATACTACCTAGATAGAAGGGATATATAATGGTATATACTCAACTCAAACTAGTCATCCTTGGAAGACAGTAATCCCTCTTGTGTGAAGGTCTTCATATACTATAAGTCTCATAAGGAAGTACTAGATTAGGATTTAAAACAGACTTAAATTCCATCTACACCATGCATTAAATTTGTCTCAATTTTGAGATATTGGATATTGTCCATGCAAGCTAATCTATCCTCTACCAAAGATGTAGAAGTTCGTCCAATGGAGAGCAATGCTTAGCCAAACTGAAAAAATTTGACACAATAAGCATTGCTCTCCATTGCTATTGTTGCCGTTTTTTCTCTCTCTCTTAGAGTTGGGCGCCCAGCCTCTTCTCTCTTGTTTCTTGTGGAGATTGATTGATAACTAGATCGTGCCCAAAATTCAGCAAACCCTATTCAGGGTTAGGTCAACTTGTGGCTGGAAATTTGCAGATTCTCAGCAAGCAGTAGGGCGCTTTCAACAGCCCTATTGGAGTGTGTGTTGATCACACTATTTGGCTTTTTAATTGGGTTTCGGTGTAGGCTTCAATCAAAGCTAACCTAATTTTCAAAAAGCTGGTTTTTTTTGTGCAGAAAGACAGCCATCACTTTGGTTGTAGATTGAAAGACATCTTGTGCTCCTACTTTCAGCTCTTTGTTTGCTGCAAATTTTTTGAGTAGATTTGGTTGTGGAAAGGCTCTCTTTCCTATTTACTACAAGCTGAAATTCTGTTGGAGGTAATGGCTAAAGAATCGGAAGCTATCGGTTCTTTGTTTAGTGAAGATCGGTTGGATGGCACAAACTACTCCTTGTGGAGTTACATGATGAAGAATCTTCTCATAGCGAAAGGGCTGTGGGATTTGGTCATTGGTGATGAGAAAAGGCCTCCGTCTTTGGCACCTCCTACACCTCGTGGATCATCATCATCATCATCATCTTCTACATCTTCAGAAGAACAAAAGAAGTGGATAGAAGGGATGCACAAGCACATTTTATGGTTGCTCTTGCTGTGAAAAGATCTATCTTACCTCATATCAGGTCTTGTAAGACATCTAAAAGTGCGTGGGATACACTTTATACTATGTATAGAGTCAAAAATCTAGCAAGAGTGGTGTATCTCAAAAATCAGCTTTCTTTGTTGAGGATGCAAGAAGGGGATCATATGACCAATCACTTGCGAAGATCAAGGATCTTCGTGAGGAGCTTCTCAATATTGATGAGATAATTGAGGATGCTCAATTTGTTTCCATTACTCTCAACTCATTACCTTCATTTTATCTTCCATTTGTTTCATCTTTGAGTACCTCTCTTAGGGGACATCAACTCTCCTTTGATGAACTTGTTGGGCTACTTCTTCAAGAGGAGCAAATGAGGCAAAATTTTGCGGGTGGACGCTCAACAAGATCAAGCTTTCTTCACGAAAGGCAAGGGTAAAGGCAAGTCAAAAGGAAAGGGGAAGCCTCCTTCCAAGGATGAGCAAAAACCCATTGGAGGTCAAGATGTTAACACTCAAAAGAAGAAAGGGAAGTGCCATTATTTCAAGAAGTATGGGCACTTCATCAAGGATTGTAAGAAGAAGCTTGTGAAAGAGGTGAGTAAAGGAATTGATACTAGTGCTTCACTTGCTACTTTGAAGCAAGAGCTTGAAGCTTTTGTGTCTAATATTGCTTCTACTAGTACTTCTACATCTATGAGGAATTCAGATTTTGTTTTGCAAGTTGCTGATTTTCAGCCCATTGAGTGGGTGATTGATAGTGGTGCTACTCGTATATGACTTCTCGCAAAGAAGCATTCACTAAATTAGTGAAAGTGCAAAATGGAAGCAAGGTACAATGTGCAGATAATGCATCTTATTCTATTCATGGAATAGAAATTGTAGCCATCATTCTGCCTAATGGTGAAGAAAAGTACATTGAGAATGTGCTTTATGTTCCGGGAATCAAGAAGAATCTTCTTTCGGTTTCAACTATGTTGAAGCAAGGACTAGTTGGTGAGTTCAAAGAAGATAAGTGTCTTGTCAAGGATCCTAAAAGATCTCTCTTGATTATTGTTTCGGGAACAATGCATGCTAGCTTATTCATTATGGATACCTATGAGCGACAAATTCCCTCTATATGTCTTGTTGCTTCTACATCACAATCATTGGAGTTGGTTGAATTGTGGCACACAAGGTTTGGACATCTCAACTTTGCAAGTTTGAAGAAGCTGAAGACATTTAATATGGTAGAAGATTTTCCTACTATTGAGCAGCCGGAAGGGCATGTATGCGAGGGGTGCATAGTTGGAAAGTTCCAAAGGAAACCTTTTCCAATTGATGGAACTATAAGGGTTCTTGATAAATTTGATTTGGTTCATAGTGATGTTTGTGGTCCAATGAGGACCGAATCCATTCGAAAGTGCATCTATTTTGTGACTTTTATTGATGGCTTTTCCCGTTTTACATGGATCTATCCTATGAAGGCTAAATTTGAAGTTTTTCAACATTTCAAAGATTTTCTAGCAATGGTGGAAAATCAGTTTGGGCATTCTTTGAAGACCTTACGCACCGATCGAGGAGGGGAATACATCAAGAGTACGTTCGGTGCATTTCTTTGAGAGAAGGGAATTCTACATCAAATGACAACTCCCTATACGCCTCAACAAAATGGTGTTGCCTAGCGAAAGAATCGCACACTTATGGAGATGGCTTGTTGCATGCTCAAAGCAAAGGGGCTGCCTCACAAGTTTTGGGCTGAAGCGGTTATAACGGCAGCATACATAAGCAATCATTGTCCTACTAAAGCATTGAAAGTACTAACTCCTTTTGAAGTTTGGTATGGGAAGAAGCCTTCAATCTCTCACTTTCGCATTTTTGGTTGTACGGCTTATGCTTTTGTTCCGGATAAACTTCGTACAAAGCTTGAGGACAAAGGAGTTAAATGCATTTTTGTTGGCTATAGTAGTGAAAGCAAAGGCTATAGGCTGTTCAATTTGAGAACTAACAAGATTATTGTTAGTCGTGATGTGCATTTTGATGAAAAGAATTCATTGGATGTGGCCCCAACTCATATCTGAAGGGGGACAGCCCACATAGTGTGAATGTTGAAGTTTTTTCAGATTTGGTACCATCCTCTATTTCTGGAGATAAGGGGCAGCAATCAACCAGTTTCGAATTGCTCAACACCTCATCAAGTTTAGAGCCTAATGTTCATCAAGAACCACCCATTGTTGGTCATAATCAGCCTGCAGGAACTGTTGGACAGCAAAGATTAGTTTTGGAAGATCTTGGATAGCCAAGTGCAGTCTCGGAAGATCTTGGGCAGCAAATTGCAAGAAGAGACATGGCTGTTGGACAACCCAAAACAGTCCCACGGTGGCTGTTGTCGACTTTGCGGGACAGCAAAGTAAGTTCATTCTATGATGGAAAGACACGTGCCTCTACATAATCAGTGGACTATGCTGATTTTTCAGATTTTGCTCTTACATCTCATGGAGATGTTGCGGAAGAACCTGTTTTCTATAAGCAGGCCAAGGGAGTAAAATGTTGGGAGGATGCGATGCAAGATGAGTATGACTCACTCATGAAGAACCAATTTGGGTTCTTGTTGATCTTCCTCATGGGAAGAAGGCAATTGGTTCTAAATGGGTATACAAAATCAAGTATAAGGCAGATGGTACCATTGAAAGGTACAAGGCAAGGCTTGTTGCCAAAGAACAGCTATTGTATTGTTACACGACACCCCATTGTAACATATCTCAAACTTCCAGGTCTGGAGGGCAGGGCAAATTAGAGATTAGAGACTTTTTTTGGTCTTGATAGACCAATCATTTTAGCTAGTAGTTGTTGTTGTTTGTATATGGAGACATTTATATGCTCCTTTCAGTATTTATCACACTTGAGATGTACTTATTCTCTCTCTCTCTCTCTCTCTCTCTCTCTCATAGCCTATGAGGACCCACGGTGTGTCGCTCTGATGGTACGTGAGATGTCCATACTACGAAGAGATTTATACGAGACACCCCATCATTTTACCTCACAGCCATTGATTACCTCATTCTTTACTAGGCGCAGATCAGTGCCTGAGGATGAGGATTATGATTATGACGACGATGAGGATGACAACCGCTCTCATGCTCATAGAGATCAGAGACAGTGTACCTCCTACCATCCTGTTACCACCAGGATTACCAGACGTTCTACGCAGAGGCGTAGTACCACTACTACTACACGTGCATGTGCTCATGCTCACAGACGACGCCGGCAGGCTCCAACGCTTTCCCAGTCTGTGGTCGCATTACATCTTTTTACAGCATCAGCACAGCAGCAGCAGCACCGCCTTGACATCTTGCCATAGATACTTATGACCATTATGCATACGGGTCTATTTTAGTTTGCACTAGATGTTTTTCTTTATTACGGTTGGAGACGTTTTTATACGCTCCCATGGTTACCACATACTTGACATGTACTTCATTAGTCTTATACGCATTTTGGCATGGAAAAGACATTAATAAAGCTTTCTTTCTCTCTCTCTCTCTCTCCATCAACGTCCATCCTCTACTGCAGTATCATCGCCTCGTATCACAGACTTCTTCGGTGATTTTAGTTGATTTCACATGCAGTGCTCTCTCTTGGCTATCATTAGTGATAGATATTACGTATTTCAGCTTGCATTTCTATTTCAGATTATGTTTCTTTAGCTGTTTTGTGGAGTTACTATGCTCCCTGACTAATACACACTTGAGATGTACTACTCTGTCTTATATGCCTTTTGGCATCAAAAGATAACTTTCTCTCTCTCTCTCTCTCTCTCTCTCTCTCATTCATTTTAATGAGTCACTTAGTTCTGTCATGTTTTCATTTTAGTGCCCCCTCGGGGGCTATATAGACATTGATAAAACTCTCTCTCTCTCTCTGTTGCTTGTACATATTTTCTTTTTGGTCTTATGCACCCACGGGTGCCCAAAAGATGTTAATAAAGCTTTCTCTCTCTCTCTCTCTCTCTCTCTCTCTCTCTCTCTCTCTCTCTCTCTCTCTCTCTCTCTCTCTCTCTCTCGCGTGCAAAAGACCCCAAATCTGCGAAGAAAACCCAAGTCGAACGGTCTGTCCAAATCGGTCCGATTTGAAATGGCGTTTCATTCAACAAAACGCGATTCGATGAAACATTGAAAGAGAGTATGGTGGAGAAACAAAAAGAAAACTCTCTTTAAAGATAAAAACACAATATAAGCTATCATAGAGATGATCACGATGTCAATCCTAACATCAATTTGAAGATCATTTTTCATAGTACTTTTTGTTTATTTCTTTTGCTACTGACCCACAACAACTTGTGCTTTCTTATCCATAGAATAATAATGTTTCGCCTAAAGCTTGTGGATCATTTTTGATGCATTAATGCAAGTAAGAAACATGTTCTGCCCACAATCTTGCCACCAGATTTTTTCCTACCTCGATTGTTTACGACGATGCTCCTTTAATAATGACAGATTTTTTATCATAGCTACCTTCAAAGATTATTTTTTCCATTTGTACGATTTCCAATCTTCCTACAGCAACCTTTAACCTCTCTGCTTGGCAACTGCAAAGTGCCTTATAGGTTAACCTTCAAACTACGCCTCTACTGCATCTGGCCTTAAATAGTTACCATAATCAACTGCTTTGCTAGCCTATCAATAAAAAGTTGTGGCCTATGGCTTAAGTACTTCTACTGCAACAAGATCATATTGTAAATGTAAAACCCAATCCGATCACTTGGATAGGAGATAAGCACGCAAGAGAACTGGTTGTGCTATGAACCACCCAACCAACGGTCTAGCAAATGGCGAGTCGTCCCCAAGCCGATCCCAATAGAAAAAAGAAAGATTGAAAATTATGTTATGGATGGACATGGTTGCCTCATGTATCAGCCACGGAGAGACATGAAATCATCATAATTTCTTTTGTTCTGGAGCTATGAATCAGCCCATTCACACCTACAAGCAGTAGTTGATTATGGGGAGGATGGGGTGTAGAACCGTAGGCCCAAGCCTCCCATGAATTCCTATACTTGCTTTCACAAGGAAAAGTAGTACTTGTTTTCTTTATAAAACCGGAAAACAATTAGCTTTCAATTGCTAAATCCATTGTTTACAGTCAAATCCTCAATGACTGATTTTGAAAGACAATACACTGTCAATAATGAGCTAGTCTTTTAGCTTTTTGACAACTTAAGCCACCTATGTTCTCTGAAATCAGAGCAGCTGAGGATTGAAGAATCAGCCAATGTCGCCACAGGACACCCAAAGTGATATTGCTACCATTTCTTTCTAAGTCTTTCAAAAGCTGTTTTCAGCATTTCAAACCAATGCTATGATTTAGTAGCTTTCAGTCATGCTGCCATAGTGAATATCAGTATTACATGAGCTCAATTTGTGGGGACGGTAATTGTGGAAACTTTCCTATCTCCTAAAAATCTCATAGAATCAAGTTGTGGCAAACTTGTTACCACAAAAATGCCCAAATCCTGATAATGATTCTTGTCAAATCCAGCAAATGTCTTGGTGCTTTTTTTAGTTACTAAAATTTATACTCTTGTGAAACAAAACAGTTCAAGTGTTACCCAAAGGTATGCCCCAGCAGAGCCATATAGTACAGGAGACTCAGGCAAATGTGTAAATTTGGTAGTTTTTTACATAAATTTTTCTTTTGTAACAACTAATTGAGAGTGAAGTACCATGATAAACATACTTAGTGTTGAGCTAAATTGGACTAAGGAATAGGTGTTAGTGATATGGGACACTAGCATCTTTCTAGATTGTAATCTTAAAAGGGCAAGATATGATATAAGCTCTAGGATGCAGATAATTATGTATACCATTTATCTTAAAACAATGCTTAAAATTTTTGTTTTGTTTGATGGAGCACTGTAAGTATTTCAAGAAATCTTTGGATTCTGGAAAAGCTTAGTGATTAGGTTTATTTGAAAGTGTTCTATTAATATTGAATGTTGAATATAACAAAATGAACTTAATCAGATAACCAGTACTAAGATGATTATTTTCATTTGTGATAAAAAGATAAAGGAACTAATGTTGAGAATGTTAGTATCACAGTAGCAAAGAAATTTTAACATGGGGTGTAAAGTTTTCCTTTGCTTACTTTGCCTACTGATATTTATCAATCTCTCAATGAGCTTAGCCAAGATCAAAATAATTTTGATTAGAATATGGCATTTAGTTCAGGTAAGTCTTGTAAGCTCAATACTTGTGTATGGGTTACAAGATTACCAAACATGAACTTTTGAAAGAGAGATAATCCATGTCAGCATATTGTGCCTAATAGTGATTTTCATAATGTTGTGGTATGTTGTGCTAGAGAACAGAGAAGGGTCTTAAATTGATGCATTGAGATCCTGCATGATCTGCTTATATATCTTTATACAAAGTAATAAGCATGCATAGATTGATGTATGTGCATATGCAGACTGGTATGAAGGATTGGTTGATTTTTATGGCCTTCAGAAGTATAATAAGTCAGCTCAAAAGAGGTGAAAGCCTGAGAGCAACTGACTTATTGACTGGAAAGTTTCAATGAAGTTTGGAATGGATATCCAAATAACATTCTTAAAGTTGGAATTGATGCAAGACTGTGATAAGATCATGATGATTGGGTTATCTAAAGATTCCTAAAAATTTGAAAATAAGAAATACACAAAGTGGTGACACAATGAACCAAAATCTAATGAGGTTTAACTAATCAGTGTGCTTCCTAAAACAGAAACGCTCGAGGCTAACCAACGAAGCATGACCCTTACATAGTCTAGCTGTGGTGGCATGTCTCATACTAAAAGCAGGACCAGTGAAAGAAGTCCCCAGATAAGTGTAAGACGATACCACCTCGAGTGGTTGTCCTCCTAGTGTGAACACTTGTCGCTGCATAAAGGTCCTGGAGGTATTAAAGATCATAACATTGGTTTTTCTGGTATGCACAGTCAAACCAAATCAGTCTCGAAAAACTTGTAATGTATCCAAGTGCCACTGCAGCCCCTCGCCGGATGCAGAAAGCAAGGCCACATCATCAGCATAAAGCAAAATGGAAATGAGTATATCACCAAGCCTACAGCCAATACCACCATCCTGATTGATGGCTCTCTCAAGCTCATCAATATACAATCCAAAGAGAGTGGGGGAGAGGGAACAACCCTGCTTCACCCCAATAGTGCTCATAACCCTCTAAGAGAGACCCTCATCTGATCTGAAGCATCCCCAAACCTGCTCATAGAGTGCCATGACAACCAATATGGTATCCGTGGAAAAATCAAGATCTCTAAGCCTCTGGATAAGTAGCCACAATGTGCCCAATCATAATGGCACGATAGTTATCCGGTTTCATAGGGCCACCCTTATGAATAGGATGGATCATATTAGTACACCATGGAAGGGGAAATCCATAAATGACGGCCTGATTAAGAAGTGAGGCCAAAACAAGTGAAAGAATGTCAGAAGCGTGAATCAGGAGTTCGGACTCTAAGTCCTCAATATCCCGAGCACGATGGGTCTTCATCTTATCAATGGCACGAGAGACCATAGTAGGGGTGAAAAAGGAGAAAGTGGATGGACGAGGAGATATAATAATCAGTTCAGTGGGAAAGGTATAAAGTGATGTGGGTGGCATACTCAGCCCAGCAGCGTAAATCTCTCAGCAAAGGAGGTGGAGCACGAGGAATAAACTCATGCCAAAAAGCACCAGATGCAGAACTATAGAGAAGATCCACAAGGCGTTTCCCTTCAGAGATATCATATATGTGTTTTTTATAACGACAAGTATACAGAGCAAAAAATGGAAACCCATCTGAAGCACTAAAACTCCGGTGGGCCCCTAAACTGACTCTCATGAGTCTCTGTGAAAAGGAAGATGTCCCCCTTTGCTATGAAATTTGTTAAGTCTCCTGCTGCTGATGAAGAATGAATGCCATTACAGATCCATAGCCTGATACGTACGTGAGATGATGCGGGTGATATGGATGGGGTCTCGCGTTGCTCTTACGCCCGAGAACCCCGACTTCCTAGGCACCAAAAGTAGATGGACCTCGATCCAAGTAGCGTCGCACCTTACCATCTCGATAGATAGCAAAACGTCTTGATGCTTTAGCTCTTTTGATTTGAGACGAATAATGAGAGTAGAATTGTCATTCTTGGTACGCCATGCCTTTATCCCATCCATCGATATTGAAACTCAGCATAGTATCTAAAAAGGATTTTGCCTCTTTCATAGCATCTTGAATGTCGAGAACACCATGAACTCGGACATTAAGTGCTTTGAATTGACTTAATTTTCCTCAGAGATGGTAGGTGAGACAACAATAGACATATGAGCGGCATTACCTTCTTCTTTTTGAAACAGGGAAGCCCAAGATTTCGTGGCCTCCTTGTGTTTGCCTCCTTTTGTTCGCTCAAGTGTCACTCCAAGTCATTAATTGTGTTTATCACTAGGGATGACGTTCCCTCCAAAGCCTGAATTTTCTGCTTGAGAGCCCTGTTATCCTGATGTAGTGTCGACATTGACAATTTAAGTTGTTGTACTTCGAGTCTTAGCGCATCCACCTCTGCTTTTAGATACCCTTCAATGCCTTTCTTGGTGTGTAAATGTCATCTTCAACAATCTTGGCCAGTATTTCAGATGAGGAGATAGCAGGTACAACTACACCTTCATTGGCAACTGGCTGCAAAATGGATTTCCATCAGCATTGGAAGTATTACTACAGGCATCAGTAGCAGGGATGACTGTTTTAGGAGTGATAGAGGCAGATGTGTTGCCCAGGTTAGAGGCTTTACAGTCAGTGATGGAGGCAGATGTACTGCCAACCAAGGAGGGAATTGTATTGGCAGCGACTGTACTGTCCACGATGGTGATGGAGACCTGTTCTGATGTAGTCTTCTGGGATGATCCACCCTGCTGTCCCAATATGGTGTCCACTTTTTCAGGTGTTCCTGTCTGAAATGCAACTGGCTCAGATAATACTGCCTGAGAAGCACCTGATATCCAGGGAGGGGAGCGAGGGCTCCCCAGTCGTGACCTAGCAGCAGCGTGGCCCAACAGCAGCGACCTCTTCTCCAAAGAAAAAGCGCTCAGCAATCTGCTACACGTGCTCAGCAATCTGCTTCACCAGTAGAGGGCTTGAGGGAACTACCAGCAGGAGGGAGGTTGCCCATGAATCTACACTCCAATCAGCAAGAAGCTGGAACTACGGGCTTCCTAGGAACGGGCAACGGCCCCTCCTAGATTCATCAAGCAGAAAGAACATTGTTGAAAGATTAGAATGCGACATATCAATCATCAATGTGTTTGAAACTCTTGAAAGATGGGGGAAATAGAGTGTGGGGGAGAGTAGAGAGGTGGAGTGTGAGGGAAAAGAATGGTAGGGAGAGTAGAAAGGGGGAGTGTGAGTGTTAATCTTTCTTTTGTGTTAGAACTTAGAACTTCAAAGAAGTTAGAATCTATAATATCTATTGTGTTTTAGTGACTAATTGATATTCAGTTTAGAACTTGGTAGAACTTAGATTCTAGACTAGTTAGTAGTGTGTGATTACTAGATACTAGTTAGGGTGAGGGAACAGGTTAGTGGTAGAATTTAGAAATATGGTTAGATTTAGGGTTTAGAGGACCATGCCGAGAATTAGGGACCATTTTGGGAGCATGTCACTGTTGCTGCAAGTTATGGAACCTCGGGCACAAAGAGGTGGACGTGCAAGTATTGCGGGAAAGATTAATCAGGTGGCCCTGTGAGAAAAAAGGCACACCTACTTCGATTGCGTGGATATTCACTTTTGGTTATTCCATAGATTCTTAAGGTGAATGCCTATATTAAATAGAAGAAGAACTTGGAGCAAAGGCATCAATGTTACGCTTTATGAATGATTTACAGAAGATATAAAATAGATGCTCCAACTTCCCGTATCAACAGGTGTTTGTGTTCCTGCTGTGAGTAACCTTAGGTGCAAGCTGCAGTCACTCGTCGATGATTCTTGTGATTGTATAATAGACCACAATCCTCTTTGCAATCCACTCAAGGGTTTCTATGCAGATTGTTTATGAGAATGGGAACTGCTTTCAACATTTATCACCAAAGCTCTATCAAAAAATCTCCCATGGATAGAGATCTCTTTCAATATGCAAGTTTATATTGAAGAGTCTGACAACCTTCAGGTTGGGTCTATGAAACTCACATGTTTGGAAACAAGCCAATTAAGTTTTCCTAGTAGATGCCCTATTCCTTTTGCTTCATAAATTTTCTCTGGTTACTGCTAATGTATAAAAGGTTGGCAGAAAACTTTCAATCAAACTATTCAAGTCTTTTTTGTTCACATGGGGAGATTGTCATGTAGAAGATTGCGAATTTAACTGTCCGTGGGAGATCTTGTAGGTATTGTTTGTCTGCTCTTCTTGAATGAAGCATATGAGTTTTAGGCTTTTTAGCATTCCTCAGCGAGATGCTGGGCTGATTTTGAAGATGGGGAGGGTGGCCACTGGCCCATGTCCCCCTGAAGAATTTAACTACTTTTGATTCCAGTGTTCACTGAAACCTACATGCGAACGTTCAATTCATGACCTAATTTTCAGCCCAAAAGAGGACATATAGTTTCCATAAGGGGTATCATACTGGATATCCAGCCTACATTTTACCCCAGTACTTCATTCTCCGTGGATTAAGCATCTTGAGGGTTGGCCTCTGCACTAGATTGTCATTACTTTGCCTAGTGTATGATTAGACATGTGCTTGCAGGAAATTGTGTCTTTTAGCCTTGACATAAAGGACAACTTCATTAAAACTATATTTGTTGCAGGTCCAAGGTTATGCACGCTGTGCACAGTTTACTTTGACTTGCACAAGCAAATGATGACAATCTACAAAGGCAATCCTGGGCTGCAACAAATCGGCTTGGAGTTCTCCATGGATATGAATGCAGTATGAAGTGATTATCCAACAGCAAATCCAATAATTGCACAATTCCTTTTCTGAAACCTGATTAGAATTTGATTTTTTTTTTAAACTGAAGGGGGAGCACTGTAGTATAGTCCTAAATATTGGGCTGGTCGATGTTAAGTGCACTCAGCTCCTTGGAGCATTGACATCATTACGGCATATTCATGAACAATGTCACTGCTAGAGATAACAAGAAAAATGAAGCCTGAAAGATATCATCACCTGATTTTATATGCTTTCCCAGCTTTTCAAGATAAATGGATTCTGATGAGACCCTCAAAGCTTTGAATGTGCTATTTAGTATGCTCTGTACAAAAAGTTGAGCCTCAAATTTGGGACATCTTTCAATTTGAGTACAAAACTTACTCTCCCCAGAAATAAAGTAAACCATTGATCAGAAAGCACAAGAAAATAAAAAAGCTATTACTTTCTAACTAGATTTTGTTTCTGATTATCTATCCAGAGTTGCAATTCTATGTTCTTAGTAGTTTGTTTGTATAAAAGATGGCACATTTAACATGCAAAAGAGAAAAATGTAGTCTGGCTACTGGCATTTTTTGAAGAATAGTCAGCAGGCCAAAACTCCAGTTGCACATAAGATCTTTAGTGCATAAAGGCTAGTTTTATTCCTCTTTAAAATTCAATGCAACAGTGTATCTTAAGAGTTAAAGATGCTGCTCTGATTTATGTATTATCAGAATTTTGTGAGGACTTCACATATACTCAAAGCTCGTTTGTGGAGTTTTTGGCAAAACTGTTTGTTCTTGTACAGCCAAAGTCTTGTTGGAATTAAATTATCAAGCACCAATAACCTGGTATTCTCATGCTGCTTAAGAGACAAAGATTCTAGGCATGTTTATCTGCTGAAATTTTTCTCAAATCTTCATGATTTTTTGTGTTTCCTACAATGAATTGAAATTTGTTTTGAAGATTCCTTCTATCCAGAAGGAATTTATTGGTTTTCACTAAGGGGAACACGTTTTACCGGATGATTGCTACCTTCCACCATCTCCTCTGAAGTATCATGACCTTTCTCGTCATCCAAAAAAAAACTAGTCAAAATTTTAGGCTAGTGAGCAGGTGGTTGCTTCCAAACATTGCATGAGATCAGATGTGACAATAGTTTAACTGATGTGACTAGGATTGACTCCCTACAAACAAACCCGAAATATTCATGCCAGACATAAGCATTAAAATATTCAGTAGAATAGAGTGTTCTTTCAAATCAGGATACGCTACCTCAATGTGCACTACTTTTGCAGATGAAGTCTTGTAAAGCTTTAAATCATGAAACGTGAACGACACATGAGGACACAACAGGCATTTTGGTCCTTTTGATGCTTTGTTTCGCTTTCAACAAGTGAAATCCCTAAAAGGCCAAGGATTTACTTTTGCCTATATATATTTTTCTCTCAAGAGTTTTTCTGATTCAGACTTCGTGCTTATAAAGCAAAGACAAATTAAAGTAGCTTTGAACATTCACTAGGATGTTGCAAAGGACTTCCTAGTTATTCTTATCATTCATGTGATTCCTTGAAGGTTGGTTGCAAAGCCCTTAATTTTGAAATCAAGCAGCAAGCAAATTGTTTTACATCATTCATTTCTTCCATTTTCTGAGTGTATCTCTTGTTTTCCAGAATTTCTTTTACTGACTCAAGTCTTCGCTCATTGAGCTAGTCGGCAATGTGATGCAGACCTGATCGTGTTGACACTTTAAAATCAAACACTATATCTAGTTGTTTCTAGCCAGGTTGTGGGTTGCCAATTTATGATATTCATTTTGGAGTTTTAAAAAGTGTGTTAAGGTTGGCATGGCTTCAAGGGTTGGAAGAACCATTGTGGTGATTACTTGTAGAAAATGTTTATCAGAAAAGGACTTGGTATGGTGCAAAATTATTCATTTCAGAATGAAATCAAACACCAATGAACAAAAGGACTTGGTATGGTGCAAAATTATTCATTTCAGAATGAAATCAAACACCAATGAACAAGATATTAAGATAAGTATTCATTTACAATGTAAAGGATTCTTCTTTTAGGGAAAAATTTCTCAAAATCTAAGGAAAGAGGTGATCAAAACTTTGATGTGTCAAGCTTGAAAAATTGGTCCTGATAAACAAAGTTATACCACTCTTTCATTATTCACCTTCATTGAAATTATGCTTAGAATTCAATGATGATTGCAAACAGATGAGTTCATGTTTGACAAACAATAAATGAAAGTTTTATATGCAAAAGACAATTTCAAACTCACTCTAGACAAAAATGAAAAGCAAAAATGTTTTGAGACATTATTATACTAACCAAAATTGATCATTCTAAGTTTACTTTGTCCTCTAAGATGCAACGACAAGAAAAGGGATATCACAAAAAGATCGTTTTTGGAGTCAAGCCATTTGAATGCTTTAAGAACATTGTTTAAAATCATAGCACATTCACTTTTTAGCTCCTTCTAGGATACTTACAATGTCCACTATGTTCTATCAACTAGAAACCAAGTATGTCGTTTGAGAAAATCTATTTGCTCATCTAAAAAATTTCTTTATTCTTTTTGATGGGAAGAATGAAAATGGTCTTGATTTGGGCCATAATGTATTCAATATTAAGTTTTTGAAATAAGGAACTAGTAGTAGAATAAAAAAGATTGTCTATATTATGATATAGGGTAATGTTGACGCATATTCACTAGGAAGAGTTTATATCATCATCCTCATACTCTGTCTTTCAATACTTTGGTGGAGACTACAACTTTCTAAATGAGAAAATTTTAAATCCTCTTTGACGATGATAGTTTATGGAGCAATAGTAGAGAGCAAAATATCATGAGAGCTCAATGTTGCCTGGTGCCTTATCTCTTTTGGGAGTCATGGCTTTCTAATACCCTTAGGAGGGCCCTTATTTCTAAAATAGGAGGACAACTTGTAGAAGTCTAACATTAGAGAATGCCACAATATTGAGCTTTGAGTCAAAATAGGAGCTGAAAAATTCTTGTGCATAATAGCAACATGCTTTGTGTGTGGAAGAGATACATCTCATTTCTATGCAAGTTAGATATATCTTGTTAAATAGTCTGAGCCTGAAATTGTTTTTATGGAATTTGAAGAGGCATGAATGCTAAAACAAGGAAGAAAACATCCCAAATTAGTTTACATGTGATCACCTTTAGCAATGGACACCTTTGGAATTGAAAGCTACGTGGAATTCTAGAGTCTTTAGATATTCAAATGCCATTAAGGATTATCTTTTTACTTCTATGATGCCTTGATGTGTTAAAGCATTAGAGGTAGCAACTACACATTTTTTATTTTTTAGAAAGTTGATTTCACCCCATATATATCAACATGGTGCACCATAAAAATAAGAAGAGATGTATGACTATGAGAGCCTTAACAATATTGTTGATGATAATATTGGTATGGACATTGTTAGATATAACATTTATTCCCATATGAAATTCAATTATAGGTCATGTGCACAAGCTACACATTGTACAAAAATCTACAGGGATGTCGGATTTCGACACTGGGAATAACCGTCGGTTTTCAACATCCACGTGTACTGTCATCTTCCACGCGACATTCCCTAATGACTGCCACGTGGCGACAACTGTATGTCAGTTTCCAACATGTTTTTAATGTGACGGAGCCTCTAAATCTTTGGTAGCCTTCTAATTCCTTAGTTGGATCAATGATTTCAACATCTTTTGTTAAAAAGTGTTATCTCAATCTAATTTTTTTTTTAAATGATTTGAAAATATCTTTTGGCAATGTCTACTACTTTATGATAATTATTTGAAGTATTTGACCTGGCTATAGGACTTTGACATTAGCAAGTCAACTAGTAGAAAGTAAAGGTTCTTCTTCGAATGTAATCTTATAGGATGTATCCTTTAAAAATTCTTGTCTATTAAGGCTCAAGCTTCGTTTATGAAAAGTATACTTCACAATCTTGATCATAGTCAATATCATCTTGTTTCTTGTCTTGAGTCAATGTGTTACTGACTTTCATTTGATCTATGCTTTGTGAGAAATATGGAAAAATTTAGGCCAAATTTATGTCCATAATGTCATTCCACATGTGTGGAGCCTATTCCCATGTGTGAATCATAAGCCTAGGTCATCTTTTACATAATCTCGAGGGCCATTAAGGCAAATAGGCAAGTTTTCCAAGTTAGAATGCATTTTCCTAGATTCTAGGTTTTTTGAAGAGGTGCAATTTGATTGGATGGCCATAGATTTGTATGAGACCTTAGGAGGAGCCAAAGGACAAGTGGATGTACTTTACCACACATGTGAAACAAGTCAATTCAGTACAAGCCTCAAGCTTTTTGTATATACTCCAATTTGTAGCTCATTTGGTAACAACAATTTGAACAAATCTAAAGGATTTTGCATCAAGCTTGTGTCTCTATCTATTTGCATGCATTTTGGTGGATATAATGTTTCAATTCATGTTATTACTTTTCTTTGAGGTCTATTTTCATACAAAAGGCTTTTGTTCACATGTGTGAAGCCTCTTTGATCATTAACACTGTAGTGGGTTTATTTCCTTGTCTATCCTCAACCCAAGATCTAATCAATCTAGCATCAAGGAGATTGAGTTAGTTGTCATGTGTAGGTTCGTTCCCATGAGAGCGATAACATATTTTAGATTTCAGCTTTAATGGAAGATCCATATCTAATCACTAACATACATGAACACTACCAGTTAACACTACAGCCATTCACACTAAGATCCACAATGAAGATAACTTACTCTTTCTCTCTCATAAAAATTATAAAAACATGCAATCCCAATAATACTCAGATCCAACAATTAGCAAACAATAAAAGCATGAGAGATGGAGAAAAAGTGATAGAGAGCAAAGACATTCACAAATCCATTTCACAAGAGAACCAATCTGCTTTATTGAAATGAAGATATGTACATGTGTAGCAAACTCGAGTTTGTCCTTTTTTATAGTAGAGAGGAGGACCTTGGCCTCAGAATCCTATTGGTCTCCCTGATTATTCAAATTTAAAAAAGAGTGGGAACCATCCAAAATTGGAGGGAAACCCAACTTTATTCACTAACTTGACATATAGGCCTGCGACATGAAAAGTCCCGCGAAAGGGCCTAAATTTCTTTTATTGACTTTGTAATTAATCAAATCTCTATGTGATTATCGGGTTGGACTTACACACACAGGGTGCAAAATCCCTCTCACTTATTAACTAGGGTTAGGGTTGCCTCGGAATTCGCAAACCCTCCAACAGTATCCCCCACCAAAACTGGTGGCGGTCCCACGACACCTCACAAGATTATTCACTTTGAGCTTTTGTTAGCCTCGCGTCGTACCTTGATGAGATGGTATTGCACCTTCTCCATGAATTCCAGGTGCTCCGTATTGAAATCGTACTTGTGCGGAAAAAGGCACTTATTAGCTCCTGCAAGCCAATTGAAAGTTGTACAGGAGGCCATAAACCTTGACTTCCAAGAATATCCCAACATGGCTGCACCATAGTATACCCTTGCGATCGACAACTAGTCTTTGCTTGATTGTTATCAAATTTACAAGAGTTGTAGCCCTCTAGCTGTTAGATTTCCTCCATAAAGTGGTTCTCGATATCCCATCTGGGCATACTATTGCTGAATAATCCAAGGATTGAAGTTGCAATAAGCAGTCTCATGATCAGGCAAATTGCACAAATGGCATATACTGGTTTCCATTCATTTTTTCAATTGAGAACACTCATTTACTGTGTGATTTTTCATACAGATGGAACACCAAACATTTTTCCTGGTAGGAAAAGTCTCAGCAAACTTCTCAGGTTCCTTGTTCGCTTTTCCATGGAAATCTTCCAATGCTTTGATCTCTCATCAAATTGCGACTGCAACTTTTCCATCTGTTTCTATTGGTTCTTCCCGAGTTTTTCGAACTCATTGAGTATCATTTTTGCAGTAGCGTTGACATTCGTTGATGCAATAGTAGTGGATGTCGTAGTGGTCTGTCTTGCTGTATAAGGCAACATACTGATATTCAGCTCATCGTTTGAATCTTCATCCTCCTCTCGTACGACATCATCCATAGCATTTTGCAAAGTTGCATACTCATTGTGGCGTTTCAGCTCACGTCTGATCTTTTTAGGAAGGCTTGCCAAGAACCACATAATTATAGCATCTTCAATAATCCATTCAGGCACACACTTAGATCTGAGGCATTTTACTCGTTCTATATAGTCTTGAACCATTTCCCGCTTCCCCATTTTAATTTTATTTAAAAGTAAAAAAGGGTCTTCCATAAACTTTCGAGGTTTGAACCATGTGATAAAGGCTTGTTTGACAGTCTCCCAATCTGTACGTCTAGTTTCATCTTGATTATAGTACCAATCTTGTGCTGCACCTGTTAAGGCCATTGGAAATAGTTTAAGTTTATCCTGGGAAAAAACTTCACCATAGACTTCACAAGATTCAGAATAGATCTGAAGAAATCTAACTGGATATGTTAATCCATTGTATTTGGGTAGATCCAAACGGGGTGCTCTTCTAACAATGATTGGATTGACTTTCTGAGGAGCACCTCCAAGAGCTGCCATCTTTACAAATTAGATCAAGCACAAAATGAAATTGGATTTAGATTTTCAATCAGGAACTATCTCAGATCAGATTTGCTAGATCTGTTTCACTTTGATGAGAATTAGATTCCTATATTGTGAAAAAAATTCCTAAGATCAACCGTTCGACACTTCTCTAAAATGAAAAAAATTCTCAGAATCAGAATCAAAATGTACTAGATTTGATCCAAAATTTGACAGAGACTTGATCTAGAAAATCAAAACCTAAAAATAGTACTGGCGAAGGTTCTCTAGGCAAAGGTTCACTTGGCGAAGGTTCAATAGTACTATTTTTGGTAAACAAAATCTCTGATCAGATTTTTCTGACAAATTCCATGGAAATAATCTTTGCCGAACTCTCAGACTAAGAATCTGACACAGATAAAGCTAGGGTAGAACTGGCGAAGGTTCATGACACATAAAAGCACAGTTTTTGTAGTTTAGTGAGGGTAAAATAAAGATTTTCTATGATCCGGATAAAATAAATGTTTGCCGAACTCAAAAATAATAATTTACTATATATAAAATAGTCTAGTAACTCAGTGAAGGTTTTGGCAAAGAATCAAGAGTAATACTGGTATTTTTGCAAAAAAGAGACTTTTTTGAAAAAATATAACAATATGACAACTAATCCTCTGAGAAACCTTCAATTTTCTAATATTATTCTTCACCGACCTGAAATAGATAGATTTGAATCACACCTATGCACAATGAACCAAGCGAGGGTTCTTTTTCTGTATTTTGAGAGTTTTGGTATTTTTTGGTGGTTTTTTTGATGTTTCTGAAAATCTGCTAGAAAGGATTGTTCGCCTTTCTCTGATATCTCAGATCTAGATGGATCTTAAGATTGGTGATCTGAATAGCTTTTCCCTGTTCCACAATCAAATTAGATTTCAAACAAGCAAATCCACTCAGATCAGGCAAATTCACTCCCAAACTAATCCTAAATGCAGTTTTAACACTATTCATGGCACGACAAGATGCCTAATACAAGTTAACCATTCAACAAACATGCTGCAAACTGAAAAATTGGCGTAGCTCCCCGACAACGGCGCCAAAATTGTAGTGGGTTTATTTCCTTGTCTATCCTCAACCCAAGATCTAATCAATCTAGCATCAAGGAGATGAAGCTAGTTGTCATGCGTAGGTTCGTTCCCATGAGAGCGATAGCATATTTTAGATTTCAGCTTTAATGGAAGATCCATATCTAATCACTAACATACATTAACACTACCAGTTAACACTACAGCCATTCACACTAAGATCCACAATGAAGATAGCTTACTCTTTCTCTCTCTCCCTTTCTCTCTCATAAAAATTATAAAAACATGCAATCCCAATTATACTCAGATCCAACAATTAGCAAACAATAAAAGCATGAGAGATGGAGAAAAAGTGATAGAGAGCAAGGACATTCACAAATCCATTTCACAAGAGAACCAATCTGCTTTATTGAAATGAAGATATGTACATGTGTAGCAAACTCGAGTTTGTCCTTTTTTATAGTAGAGAGGAGGACCTTGGCCTCAGAATCCTATTGGTCTCCCTAATTATTCAAATTTAAAAAAGAGTGGGAACCATCCAAAATTGGAGAGAAACCCAACTTTATTCACTAACTTGACATTTAGGCCTACGACATTAAAAGTCCCGCAAAAGGGCCTAAAGTCCTTTTATTGACTTTCTAATTAATCAAATATCTATGTGATCATCGGGTTGGACTTACACACGCAGGGTGCCAAATCTCTCTCACTTATTAAATAGGGTTAGAGTTTCCTCGGGATTTGCAAATCCTCCAACAAACACTTTGTTTAGATTGCTCTTGCTTATAGATCTACATTGTGCCAATTCTAGGTGCTAGTTTTGATGGAGATGACGATAATGATGCAACCAATAACTCTTGTGGATTGAATGAATTCATTGCTGGTCCTAATTTTACTTTTATTTCACATGGTATTAGAGCCAAGTAGAAGAGGATGAGTTTTTGATCAAGAGTTGAGTCCAAAAATAACAAGTTTTGAACTTTTTTTAGCTAGTTTTGGAGGGGAGAGCTTATAACATTTGGTAGCATTGGAAATTTGGGATAAATCATTGGTTTTGAATCTTACGTGTCTTCTCCACATGCGTGAAAGTGTGCAGGACCAAAGAGGAGGCCATTTCTTTGAGATCATTGCAAATTAAAATGCCATGAGATTTTGATGAGATTTTTTTCACATTGTGTTGAAAAATCAATAGGGATTTCAAATCGAACGGTAGATTTGAAATTGGATCATCAAATATAATATTTGGAAATGAGTTTTAGGTGTCTAAAATGTGGTTTTTCAGTTCTGATCAGAGATCAAAATATGGAGAGAAGGATAGACCTTGTGTTGCTTGTAGGGGTCAAAATTCTCAATTTTTGTGTGTAATGATCGGCACATGATTGTATGAAGCTCTAATTGATTCTAGTCAAGATTTCTTTGTGAGAGCATGAGGGTCAAGTTTTGATCCCATTGGGTGTCTAGAATAGGGACAATTCCATATTTGAGTGTACAATATTGGTTGAGATCTTGGTGAATATCTAGATGTCCATTTCTTCAAACTGTTCAAGCTAGTCAGGATTGGTGGAAGACTAGGACATAAATTGGTATCAAAACTTATCAAATCCAAATCTAAAGGTTAGAGTCTATGGATCATAGTGAGTCCAATAGGGGATTTTGGATCTAACTTTTGTGTGTTTTGATTCAATTCTTGTGAGCCTTAATCTTTGTGATTTAGGCAAGGTCTATTTTCCAAGGTGCTTTGATGGAGTGCAAGAATTTGGAGTTTTGTGATCTTCGATTGGATAGCATGTCATTAGCATATGATTGGTATGTCCATCTACTTGATCTTAGATTTTATGCAAGTAAAAGTGGTAACATCACACTTGTGTTGGATGATTGTGGTTTTTCATGTTTTGAGGCATTTTGTAAGCATCTTAAGAGAATAAGTGAATCATCCTCAAGGGAAACTTATATCCATAAGAACTTATGTAGCCTCATTGAGTTAAGAAATACTTTTGATTACAAGATTATAGAAATCATACATAGTATTAATTATTTGTGGAGTAGTCACTCTAGCATGCAAAATCTTGATAATCTTGAGAAGTGCATATTTTGTGATTTTGAACTTTGTGGTCGGGTGAGGCAAGTAGGCCTTAGATTTCCTTCAAGGAAGATAAGCTATTTTCAAGGAGGAGGAGCTTTGGGATCAAGCATCTTCACTCAACATGATGGTGCTCTCTATCTCATCTTTGAGGTGACCAACTTCAAGGAAATGTTTTCATGGATATGGTGATAGTGCATTATCATCAGTTTTAGTGGCTGATTTTCAGAGTTTTGTACCTGAAAATGATGTATTTATGAAGCCACAATCAGCCCTTGAAGCTTTATATAGTTTGTCATAGTTAATCAAGCTATTTTTTGAGAAGTGTGAGAAATATGGCAAAATATAAGTTGATTAGGCCAAATTCATATAGATAATGTCATTTCACACATGTGGAGCCTGTTCTCACATGTGAAGCATAGGCCTAGGCTATCTTGTACATAATCTCAAGGGCCATTACGACAAATAGGCAAGTTTTCAAAGTATTGTCCTAGCTTTGATGTTGATGTCAAGAATGAAGTTTCAAGTGTGAATGGAAGTGCTTCTAATGTTGTTGGTGTCCAAGGATCTTGCAAGGCTCAAGGATGAGTCAAGTGAAGAAGAAGGTGTAGAGCATCAATCTTTACAAACAAGCACACCAAGGGGATCATCAAGATCCAAGGAAGACCTATCAAGGCTTTTCTGCATGAGCAAGGATATGCAAAGGGAAGACACTATTTTATCCACCTCTAACACTTTCATGACTTCTTTGATAGATGAATCAAGTTGCTTTGATGACGTGCCTAAATCTCAAAGTAGACTTGATATAATTCCACGTTCTTGGATTATTCTACTATTGGAGTGATTCATCTAAATAATCGATCTTTAATCTTCATCCATTATATTATCCAGTTCTGTAGTTTTATTTGTGTTTCTACGCAGTCTACAAAAATACTCGGAAATCGCTCAACAGGTGGCTTCGACATATCGGATGACTCCAATGAAAGTCAAAGGAGTCGAACATGTTGAAGGATGACAATTATTGTTCTGCCTGATATGAAGCTAAAGACTTGCCCTAACTGCTTTGCAAGTAAATTTTCAGGAAGTTCTAAATGAGTGGATGACAAGCGCATATATTACGGCTAACTACCAATTGCGAAGTGAAGTCCTATGCTTCATGAACAAGTCCTTTCCCAATGCTTTGGTGAAGATATCATCTACACATTCCCTTGAGGACACATGTTGAAGCTCCACCTCCTTTGCTATGACTTGCTCCCTCACAAAGTGTTGACATATCACTTCAATATGTCATGAAGAATCATATAGAATGTAAATGAGATGATTCCTCCCTACTATCAACTTTGAACTCTCTGAAAACATACAGCAAACAAACAATAAATGTGAGTAATCAACTTTTGTTTGCATGTCTTCTCCCTCTTTGTCCTTTGTTGCCATGTATCCACCACGACACTCCATGAATGAGCCTCCATCTCCATCTTGCCACAAGATGCCATCATCACTTGATGACTTGATCATGAATGAGTGATATAATGAGCCTCCAATAGATCCATTTCCATCAACAAAACCAGCCAAGAATGCTAGTACAAATCCAGCATCAAAATGATGCTCACCAATGTAGCTAGTTTTCCCATATCTTGACAATTTGCACACATCCACATGAAAATGCTCAAACATGAGATAGAACAAGTAAAATAAACTTGAACAAAACTTCCTTGCTGATCCTTTGACCTTACTTGAGTCTTCAATAACTTGCAAAAATAGATCCATAACATCTTTGCCAATTGACTCTCCTTTGATGCTCTTGACTAGCTCCAAATTGCCATCTCTCCTTTCATGTTGTTTAAGCCCTTTGGGATCAACCTCTTGATCATCAACTTGATAATCAAAGTCATTGAACAAAATTTGTTTCCAGATCCATTACTTGCTGTAAAATCATAAAAATATCCATCGATCCACCATCTACACAAGAAGACTTATCAAAAACTGTGAGAAAAGCAAAATGAGTCACTTCCACTTGCTTACCCTTCTCATCATATGTGAGCCTTGACAGCATTTGTCTTTCCCTTGATGTTCTCCTTGGCTTTTGACTTGATGAAGGTCTATCATGATCACCATCTAAAATAGGATCCTTTACATCAACATCAAGAATGTTAGATCTCCACATCACCATCAATAATGCTTGAAGACACTTTTGGAATGTTCCCCTCATAAAAAATGACATATCTACCAACAATCACTTTGTTAGTAGAAGGAATGTAAACCTTGTAGGCTCTACTGACCTCACTATATCCAACAAAAATACCTTTCCTTGAAGATGGATCTTCCTTGGTCCTATCATCAAGAGTAATGTTGACATAGCATGTGCATCTAAAAGTTCTAAAAATGTTGACACTCGGCCTCCTCTTGAATAGCATCTCAAAAGTTGTCCTTCCATCCAAAATAGCACTCGGCCACCTATTGCACAAGAAATTAGCACACAACAAAGCTTGATCCCATTTAGAACTTTCACATAAAGTCCTATTCATCCTCTCGGCCACTCCAATTTGTTGTGGGGTCCTTGGTGTTGTATACTCGTTCTTGATCCCATGTTCATCACAAAAAGCCTTGAACTTGGTAGATATGTATTCACCACCATTGTCACCTCTCAAGCACTTGATCTTTGTGAAAAATTGGTTCTCCCTTGCATTCTTGAACTTGACAAAGACATCATACACTTCATCCTTGCTCTTTAGTAGATATATCCAACAAAATCTACTAAAATCGTCAATGAATGTTACATACATCTTAGCTCCACTATTGCTAATTGTAGTAAATCCATGAATATCTGAATGTACAAGTCGAAAAGTCTTTGTAGATCTAGATATAGATCTAGTATAAGGTAGTCTATGTGACTTAGACAAAGCACAAGACTCACAAACATGCTTGACACTACTTAAGAAACTTGGAAGACCAATCACAACCTTCTTCGTTGCCATTACCTCCAATGACTTGAAGTTGAGGTGTCCCATCCTTTTATGCCAAACCTCTTGAATAGGTATTTGCTCTCTTGCAACACATCCAACTTGGTTAGCAATAACACAAGCATCTAGTTTGAACAACTTCCCTTGCCTTTTACCTTTTGAAATCAAGATATCCTTCCTTTTGATCATACAAGCATCTTGGACAAACTCAACTTTGAGGCCTTTACTTAGCAAATGACTCATACTAAGCAAATTCTTGGTAATAGACGGAATGAACAAAACATCCTTCAAATGAACATTCCTATTTGTAGAGAGAGAAATAGGAATTGTGTCAATCCCTTTGATTGCACACTCACCATCATTGGCCGTGTAGATCACCCTTTTGTCATCTCCATATGCCAACAAAGAAGTGAAATACTCTTTGTGAAAAGTCATGTGTGAACTTGCTCCACTATCAATCCACCATGGATCTAGATCTCCATCATTAGCAAGCATACATGAAGACATCACAAAAGCATCATCATTTGCATCTTGAACATCCAAACCATCCTCATCAAGAGTAAGATAACCTTGCTTGTCTCTTCGATCTCTCTTCTTCTTGTAGCACTCACTTGTAAAGTGTCCTTTGATGCCAAAATAGAAGCAGATTGAGCTTTGATCTGTCCTTCTTTTTTCCATTTGAAAAAGTATCCACTTGATCTTGCCCTTTAGACCACTTACTTTTGTTTTTTCCCTTGAATGATGTCATTTTTGTGGAAGACCAATTTCTCTACCACAAGGGAAAAGCTCGAGAAATTTCCGATCCAAGTATGAAAGAAATTTTTGATCCAAATACCGAAAATAGCTCCAGGTTTGAACAACATAAAATCAATACTGACTCAAAAAATGAGTCAGAACCTCAACGAGTCAAATATCATCAGAGGATCAAAGTTTAGCATAGAAGATCGAACCGATCCAGACAGCCTCCATCCTGATTTATGGATGATCTAGCCTGCTACTTTATGCAAGAACCATGCACTGTATCAGAAGCAATGTAAACTCTTGATGCTGATTAGTGTAAAGCTGCAATGGACACAAAATTCGATTCTATGATTGAGAATCAAACATGGACTATAATTGAGCTGTCAAAGAATTGAAATTCGATTCCATGCATATGGATATTCAAAGCAAAGTATGATGCTGAAGGAAGATTAAATCGATACAAGGCCACACTGGTCGTCAAAGGCTTCTCCCAGATTGCAGATCTGGATTATTCCGAGACCTTCAATTTTGTTGATAAGCATGCTTCAAATTGATTACTACTTTCCTATGCAGCTGCAGTCGATCTCGAAGTCCACCAAATGGATGTCCAGACTGCTTTCCTCAATGGGACTATCGAAGAGGAGATCTACATGTCGCAGCCACAGAGATACGAGCTGAAGGGTAAAGAGCACCTAGTGTGCAAATCCACAAGGCTCTGTATGGTCTGAAACAGTCACCAAGAGTCTGATTTCAAAAAATTAGTGCATTTCTAATCGAGAATGGTTTTATTCCAAACTCGGCAGACTTGAATGTCTATTTTAAGTTTGTATCGAATTTTTTTATTATCATCACTCTTTGTGTAGATGATACGTTACTATTTAGTAACAATCTGAATTTATTAAAGGATACAAAATGCATGCTAGCACAAGAATACATGATGAGTAATATGGATCCAGTCCATTACTTTCTCGGAATTCAAATTCATCAAATTCGATCCAACAGATAGATTTTCATCAGTCAATAATGGTATCTCCTCAACGTGTTGGACAAATATGGAATGACCAACTGTGAATTGAGTCACTTTCCACTCGACTCTGGTCTGAAGCTTTTAAAGGAACAATGTCCTCAAACCAAAGTAGAAAAGAAGAAAATGAAACAGTATCCGTTTCACTCCATTATTGACTCATTGATGAATGCTCTTGCACTCGACCTGACCTTGCATACTTGATTAGTTCACTCAACCAGTTCCTATCGAATCTAGGGCCAACGCATCGGAAAGCGCTCATGAAGGTTATGAAGTATATCCAAGCAACAAAGCATCTCAGCATCTGCTATGGAGGTAGCCTCCTGCCAATGTTCTCAAAGGATACACTGGGCAAGAGATATTGACACCAAAAGATCAACTTCTGGATTTGTCTTCTTGTTCAATCTCATGGAACAGCTGAGAAAAGACCTCAGCAGCATTATCATCGACAGAATCGGAATACATAATTGTCACAAATGCTATGAAGGAGGCAATTTGGCTAAGGAACCTGCTTGCAGATATCGACCTTGTATAGCCACATCCAATGACCATCTATTGTGATAATCAAAGCACAATCGCACTATCTCTAAATCCGAGATTTCACTCTGATTAGTTCACAAGAGAACTATCCAAAGATCATCATGTCAGATTTAACAACATGCTAAATCTGAAGATCGAAGTTTTTCAGGATCCACATTAAGGAGAAGTGCTGGATTTTAATGATCAGGCTCAAATCCATTTGGAAATGGGCATATTGAAAGGTGTATATATTTATATCAGATAATTTTTAAGTAGAAGATTGAAATTAAGAGTTGAATTTTCTGCGACCGTGGATCGAGTCGTAATTATCTAACCCTAGATCGACTCGAATCGAGTCA
Organism: Diphasiastrum complanatum; assembly: GCA_029204225.1. NCBI lineage: Eukaryota > Viridiplantae > Streptophyta > Lycopodiopsida > Lycopodiales > Lycopodiaceae > Diphasiastrum > Diphasiastrum complanatum. The sequence goes on along the minus strand of CM055100.1, from coordinate 45,087,933 downwards.
TAATTTTTCCAGGTCAGATCTATAAAATTCAATATAGAAGAAAAATTGATCCATGTATATTTTTGATATTGTCAACTAGAAATCCGACCCACGTCGCGACATTGACAGTCCACCTACTCTATAGATACATTTACAGTTACAATGATGACTATAGTTAATAAAGTAGATAGATTTCATGCTTTCAATGTATTGATCACTGACATGCAATCATCATTCTATAGAGTCAGTGCCCTGATCAAATTTATAACATTTTATAGGCATTATTCAGTAAGTCAAGTTTTACATGCAATGATTTTCTTCAGTTGAAGCCTGTTTAACGCTACACTATCTCACACTTATGCTTCAAGCTCTTGTACTCATTTTCAATCCATCAAAGTGCAAGTTTTTGTCTACACTACTGTTTTGTTCTATTGCGCATTGCTACTATTCATTCATCTTGATATTTTTGTTGGTAACTGATGCACTTCTAATCCACAACCATTTGTTGCTAAACTTCCGTTGCTATAACACATTTTTGAACTTGATATCAGAGTTCTGTTTCTATCAGATCTCTACTAATCCGATATCAGTCGATACTCTCACAAGTATCCCACAGTCTTACGTCATGTTATCAGAGCTCATTTATGATAACCTACCATTTTGCGACAGATGAGGAAAACACACACATGCTTTATAATGTCTCAAATTTTCAATCTAGCATGCCAAAGATTGTTGAGATCCATGAAGACTCAAGCAAGATTGGAGAGGAGCAACCTCAAAGTGCAAAAAGTCCATCTAGAACAAGGCTATGAGGCTCACTTAATATTAGAAGGCAAAAAAATTCAGGTGGTATGAAAGATGATATACATGCCAACACTTCCATTTTTTCTTTTTTACATATATTTTGAAGAACCATTTATCTTTGAAGAGGTTTTTGAATCTTAAAGTTGGATTAAGGCAATGGTAGTTGAGTGTGATGTATCAATAGATAACGAAGCTTGTTTTTCTTGTGAGCTTTCATTGTATATGAAGTTAAGGGAATGCAAATGGTTTCATGATGTATTGTAAAAATTGTAATAGTCATCTATCTTGAGGTTTGGGGGTCCTCTATCAAAACCACTCATTGTGCACTTGTGATTAAGTGATTGGGCTAAATTTAGAGTTGGATTGGCTTGAGATATGCACTTACACTTGGCTTGATGGTAGAGGGCAAGTGACATTGTCCCTCTTGATTTAATTTGTCAATTTGGACCAATCATAATGTAAGATGCACCAAAATGGTTCAATCATTGTAAGAGGTAGCATGTAGGTGGTTCAATCAAAGTAAGAGGTGATTTTAGAGAGGTCCAATCATTGAGCATTGCCACTCTTCATGGATCTCAAGCTACTATGATAAGATTTTCACCTAACCTCATGGATTTGGCTCCTTCACATAAGGTTCTATTGTTTCTCTCGGTCAATCCATTTTGTTGTGGTGTCCTTGGGCTTGTGTAGTCCCTCTTGATCCAATGACTTGTAGTTGAGATGCCCCAATCTCTTGTGCCATACCTCTTGCGTTCACAATTGCTCCTTTGCCATACATACAATCTGGTTATTAGCAACACAAGCATCAAGTCTTAACAACCTACTTGCTTCTTCTCTTTTGCAATCAATTCATCCTCCTCCTTGATCAAACAAGCATCACCATCAAACTCCACTTTGAATCCCTTGTCAACATTTGACTCACACTAAGAAGATTCTTAGTGATAGATGGAAAGAACAAAACATCCTTCAAATTCAGATTGCTATTAGTAGAGAGGAAAATTGGAATTGTGCCAATACCTTTGATTGCACACTCACCATCATTGGCCATGTAGATCACCTTCTTGTCACCTTCAAATGCCACCAATGATGAATAATACTCCTCATGATATGTCATATGTGATGTAGCTCCACTATCAATGTTGGAGGGTTTGCAGATCCCAAGGCAACCCTAACCCTAGTTAATAAGTGAGAGGGATTTGGCACCCTGCGTGTGTAAGTCCAACCCGATGATCACATAGAGATTTGATTAATTAGAAAGTTAATAAAAGGACTTAAGCCTTTTTGCGGGACTTTAATGTCGCAGGGCTTAAATGTCAAGTTAGTGAATAAAGTTGGCTTTTCCTCCAATTTGGATGGTTCCCACTCATTTTTAAATTTGAATAGTTAGGGAGGCAGAAATGGACCAATAGGATTAAAAAGGGACCAATTCGAGTTTCCTACACATGTACATATCTTTATTTCAATAAAGTAGATTGGTTCTCTTGTGAAATGGATTTATGAATGTCCTTGCCCTCTATCACTTTTCCTCCATTTCTCATGCTTTTATTGTGTTTGCTAATTGTTGGATTTGATTGTTATTGGGATTGTATGTTTTTATACTTTCTATGAGGGAGAAAGAGAGAGAGAGAGAAAGAGTAAGCTATCTTCATTGTGGATCTAGTGTTAATGGATGCAGTGTTAATGGTTAGGGTTAGTGGATGGTAGAGTTAGATGTGAATCTTTCATTCATGCTGAAATCTGAACTATGCTATCGCTCTCATGGGAACGAATCTACGCGTGACAAGTAACTTCATCTCCTTGATGCTAGATTGATTAGATCTTGGGTTGAGGATAGGCAGGAAAGAAACCCACTACATGAACTCTTGAATGAGTTCCGACCAATGAGCCTTACGACCCCTGAGGTCTGAGGCATCATAGATAAACTTAAGAGACTCGTGATCCGTCATAAGTACGAATTTAGATCCGTACAGATAATGTCTCTAGATCTTTAACGCATGGATGATAGCAAAAAGTTCCTTCTCATAACTAGAATATCTACTTTGAGCTGGGTCCAACTTCTTGCTTTTGAAAGCCATTGGTCTACCATCCTGGTAAAGGATTGCACCTATCACATAGTCACTAGCATCCATTTCCACCAGGTTTGTTAGACACTAACATCTTCAAAGCCTCAAAGCTTTGATTAAGTTCATCGGTCCAAATAACAAGTGTCCATAAATTTTTGAACGCCTTCCGCTTCTTATTATCTTCTTTTTGGCTTTCGTCACTCCCTTAAAATTTTTTAGAGGTAATGCAATTAAGGCATAATCTTTAATGAATTTATGGAAAAAACCCATGAAGTCCAAAAAAGATTTAACTTCTCTTATGGTTTTCAGGATAGGCCAATCACAACCTTTTTGGACCTTATCATAATCGATCTCAAGACCTGGATCAAAAATGATATGTCCCAAGTATTTGAGTCTTGTTTGAAAAAACTCACACTTAGACTCCTTAGCATAGAGCTTTGTCTGTCTTAGAATATCTAAGACCATATGCAAATGCGCTTCATGCTCCTCAAGAGTCTTACAATAAATCAAAATGTTGTCCAAAAATACCATCAAAAACTTTCCTAGATATGGACGAAGGATATCGTTCATCATCTATTGGAAGGTTGTTGGGGTATTAGCTAGACCAAAGAGTAAAACTAAAAATTCATAATGGCCATACCTAGAACAAAAACTAGTTTTGAAAACATCCCCCTCGTGGATCCTAATTTGAGGGTACCCCGACCTAAGGTCCAAATTGGTGAAATACTTAGCACCATTCAATCGGTCCATTAAGTCATCCATCTGAGGTAAGGGATAACGGTTTTTGATAGTCATTTATGAAGCTTTTTATAATCGACACAAAGAGTAATACCACCGTCTTTCTTGCCGGGTAATAATATAGGAGCTCCCCAACGGGACTTACTAGGTTGAATATGACCCTTATGTAATAACTCTACATGTTGCCTAGCAACCTCATCTTCTTCCTTCAGGCTCATCCTGTAAGGAAATAATGATACAAGAGAGTTGTCAAGAAGGAGATCTATATGATGATCTACTCCCCAAGAGGGGGGAAGACCCTCGGGCAATGCTTAGGAAATATATCACTATATTCCTTCTTAAGTCTTTTAAAGATTCTACCCTCAAGTGTAGATTATAGATTAACATCAGAAAAAGATAATGCTTTACGGAAAGACGATATATCAACATTGAAATTATGAGTAACAAAAGCATCCATGTAAGATTCATTTTTCAAATAACATAAATATGAGTGATACTCAAAATCCAATAAACATTGATTAGCCTCATGAGCAGTTACAAAAGGTAGATAAGGCTCATCGCCTTTAAGATGTACCATTGAGCGATTATGGGAGAAAGATAAACTATGAGTTACATAATCTGTTTTTAACGACTCATTCCTTGTATAAAACCATTCTTTACCCACCAGAATTAAATCTAAATTATCAAGATTCATAATATGGAAAGACAAACTATCTACATAGTTATGAATCTTCAATGGTACGTGGGGAAAAAATTGGTCCCAGACTTGTTGCTCTCCACCTGATGCCATCTTAACCATGTACCTGTGGTCACTTGGTGCGGTTGCAAGCTGTAGCTTCTACACCAATTTAGCATTAATAAAATTATGATTAGAACCGTCGTCAACAAAATACTCATGAGTTGGCTACATACGAGCCCATTCACACGAATGAGGTCGTGATGTCCAAACACTGCAGTATTGAAACAACAATTACTACAGACAATTTCATCTATAAAGGATACATCAATACAAGAGATTGAAGAATTACTTGGTTCCTTGAAAGAGCAGCCACCATTCTTATGTTTCTTTGAGCAATCCTTGAAAAGGTACCCCTTCTCCATTTAGGAGAGACACAACTCGTCTCTTTTGGCCTTGTCAAAGTTAGCTCTCTCCAATCGAGGGCGCATCTTTGTATTTTTTGAAGGTGAAGCTTTGTCAACAACTCTCTCTTTGCCCTTTTTGAAGGAAGGGCTCGAAGAGGGTTTTTCCTTGGATTCAGGCTTCTGTTGCTCGACTTAAATATTGAACACTCCTTTATAAGAACATGTTTCCCTTGAGGAAGATCTACTAGATCCCATGTATGATTTTCTATCAAAGCATCATACTCAATTTGCATAGCACACTTAATGGCATATTCAAAGTAACTTGGTTGCTCTAACATTGTGAATGAGGTAGACTCTTCCCTTCGTATACCTTTTCCCTTGATGGCTTGACCCTTACCCTTGTATATATCCTAGGAGTCCTTGGGATTGAAGTATGATCATTTTCTTACTCTTCTTGATTTGCGTCCTCCTCATGCCTATAGCAAGATTTTTGACACCAATATTGTTAGAAGCACTCTCATTCACATTGGAAATATTGCCTTCAACAAACAAGAAATCGCTACTTACAATGATCTTCTTAGTTGATGGAATAAAAACTCTATACCCCTTGCTTGACTCATCATACCCAACAAAGATTCCCTCGATGGATGTGGCATCCTCTTGATCTTGATTGTACTTCAATCTCAACATCCCTTTACAACCAAGAACAATTTTTCCTTGAGGAAGATCTACTAGATCCCATGTATAATTTTCTATCAAAGCATCATACTCAGTTTGCATAGCATCTCTCCAACTTTGACACTTAATGAGATCTTCAAAGCAACTTGGCTTAACTAACATTCAAGTCATGAAAGCATATAAAGTGAAAGAGGTAGAGTCTTCCCTTTGTATACCTTTGCCAGGGAGGTAAGCCTCGATGGCTTGGCCCTTACCATTTTAGATTTCCCTGGAGTCCTTGTTGGGATTGAAGTATGATCATCCCCTTCCTCTTCTTGTTTTGCCTCCTCCTCAAGCCTAGCAAGATCTTTGACACCAAGATTGTTAGAAGCACTCTCGATCACATTGGAAATATTGCCTTCATCAAACAAGACATCACTACTCACAATGATCTTCTTAGTTGATGGAATACATTTAGCTCTATACCCCTTTCTTTGACTCACCATACCCCACAAATATTCCCTTGATGGATGTTGCATCATCCTTCTTCCTTGTGTCCAAAGGCCTATGAACATAGCAAGTACATCCAAAAACCTTCAAACCTTATTTGAGTTTTGGCTTACCATATATAGAGCTTCGTAAGGCGTGATGCCTCAGATAGCATTACTTGTGTATGTGTGTGTGTGAGCGTGCATGTGTGTGCGCATGTGTGGACACCCATGAATGTGTGTGTATAATGTAGTCTATAACAATAATTAGACTTTACTTACGCACTATCTTTTTCTTGAATTTACTATCTTTTAATGCTAATAAGACATTAAATGCTAACATTAAATTTAATTTATCCTTATTAAGATGACCTTAAGTACTTTAAACTTTCAAATATCAACTTTAAAACTTAAAAAAAAAAAAACACTATGAGCACTTCAATTTTTTTTTTATTGAAAAGAATTTCTCTCAGACATTGATTTTGATCAAATTGTAAGCTATGTTGTGTCAAACATGTGGTGATACTGAGCAAACTTCAACATTTATAAAGGATGTGAAGACCCACCCATGATCTCAATTACCATTTTTTATGGCCTTCTACTCCTAGTTCTCTTAAACCATAAAAACACAACCATCATTTACTACTGGCTGTGGAGCTGTATAGAAGTAGATATGCATACTAGAACTTGCATGTTGAGTGCCCGAAATTACTCCCTTAATCCAACTATTTTCACCATATCTTACAAATTATTATGAATCCAAATAAACATTATCAAACACATGCTTTTTTCACCTAAAACTATGAATATTTTGATGTCAAACAAATGGTAAACAAATTGTAATGTGCCAAGCAATTGAGCAATTGAGTTGCTAGAAGAAAATTGATCTTAAACCTAAATATTGTCAATATTGGATGAAATCGATCTTTTATATTTTTATTGTTTTGTGCAAAATAATTACTTTATATGTTTTGAATCATTGAGGGTGAATGAATTTTCTTTTATGAAGGCTAAGCAAGACAATTCATTCAATAAAAAATAGACAAATAATAGGGTAAGCATCGAATATAACCAAATGAAGACTATATTGTGAGCTTTTTTCAACATTAACCTTGATGGAAAATTAGTCTACACATATATATACCTAGAATTAATCATGTATATAATTATTACCTGATAAGCCATAGGAAGTCAATGAGTAATTCCCAGCATGTCAAACAAATCATCAAGAAACCATTCACTATGCACATAAGCCACCATAAGGACAAATCCACTCAAAGTGAAAGGGTGTACAACCCTACTTTAACTATCACCACCAAATTTGTCGAATTGCCATCAAGGTTAATGTTGAAATTTGGCAAATTCAATGGCGATAGTCAAGGTAGAGTTGTACAACCCTTCCACTTTGAGTGGAAATGTCCTTGTGGGAGATGTGGTGGCATATGCGCATAGCGATTGGTTTCTTGATGACCTTTATGACATGCTCGAAATCACTCACGATGAACTGCTCCAAGGTCTTTTGATCGTTGATATTGACTTGTAAAAATCACAGCCTTATTTTTTGACATTTTGAGACTCTCAATGGTGTCCAATCCTATTCAAACTTCATGACAGCCTTATGAAAGCTTCATTATACCTTTGAAAACATGCATGCAAAATATTGGCCATGAATTTTATGAAAATATCCAAAATTAGTCCAAAAACCATGTTTTTTGACCAATTTTGACCACTTTTGACATGAATCTTTATTCTCAGTCTTGAACAAGATCTTTGAATAATCATCCTCATCATAGTAGATATCACAAATTTGACCTAGCAACTTTGGTTCACCAAAAAAATCTGTTGGCAAAGCTCCAACAATAATAGGTTCTTGATTAAGTAAAAGAAATAACAACCCAGTCTCTAGAAGCCAACAAGAAACAACAATGTCTTGCCATAATCAGATAGCGATTCATCTCATGATCGCAACATCAGGTATATATTGTTATTGATATTGACATCAATTGCACTTTATTTGTTATTTGAATATGAGTGTATAATTTTTCTTGCAAATTTATTCTTACAATGACATTTGATTGGAATTACGAATTCTAGGGAAATTATCGTACCTCCACGTGATTTAGAGAAAGAAAAAAACATTGAGCTCTATCACAGGGAATAGGAGCAAGCAAGACTAAAGTACAATGAACAACTATTGACTGGTTCATCTTCAAGCTCTTCCATCAGTCAACGTAGACCGCCTATTGATCCATCACATGTGTGTATATTGATTTATGTCATAATTTTTTCATTTATAATAATGATGTACTCCGATTTGGTTGAGGATTGTGATATAGTATATTGCTCTTTGGAAAACCAAGACACCACTCCATCAGAAATGAAGGTTGCAAATGCACTAAATGTTTGTCAATTTTTGTCACATGTTACAAATCGACACATGCTAGAATTTGTCAATTTTCACTTGAATGACACTGAAAGAAGTTGTGCCATTAGCAATTGGAGAGACGACGAATGTCATACTACAGTCCTCATATAAAGCAATTACCTCGTCGTCTACGTCAAGGCTTAAAAGAGATGATGGAAATTGATGAGCACATTAATCTAGATCTACTTCTTAGCAAACAAGTTCCAACGATGAAAATGAGCTTCTAATGAATGAAGAATTTGAAGTCATGGGAGACATGTTGGACGATATGTACGAGAAGAATAGTGCAGCTAGACACAATGAACAAGATGAGGAGGCACTTTTGTCTAAAGAAGAAAAAAAATTACGAGAAGAATCAAAGACCGCATTGTATCCTGGAGCAAAGACATCTCGTTTGGCGACTTCTCTACTTCTATTAAATCTTCAAGCCAAATATAGATGGAGTGACCAAAGCCTCACATCATTATTTGAGTAAACATTTTTTCATCTACTTGTCATTTTTGCTTTGAAACAAAATTTACAATTTGGACATCTAGTGATAATTTTTTTACAATGACTTCTTTTGTCATGTACAGACTATTGAAAAACAAAATTCTCCCAGAAGGGAATGTCATGCTTGAGACAAGAGATGAGGCAAGAAAGATGCTGTCTAACATCGGGATGGACTACAAGCAATATCATTGATACATGAACTCATTAAATGAAACACTTATATTTAACCATTTGTGACTTTTTAGGTGGATGTTCTTTATGGAAAAATACATCAAAATCTTAAAAGATTTTGTAGGTCAAAAGGCAAGGCTTGAAGGTAGCATGTCAGAGGGATGGTTAGTACATGAATCTCTCTTTTATGTTACTGAAATTTTGCACCAACCACATCCATCTGCTCCACTATTGTGGCGTGATGAGGAAGCCGAAGAGGTAACAAGTGAAAAACCTCAAGGGATGGGAAAGGTTCATAGGTTGACACCCTTCCAACGAGAAAAAATTTCTACATTCATGCTATATAATTGTGGAGTTATGGATAAATGGTTAGACCTATATGAAGAAGAGAAAAAAGAGAGGGCTTTGTCTAGAAAGCGCCAACGACAGAATAGAGGTAGACACATGGCCACAAGTGCAGATGATGTTGAGCCATTGCCCAAGCAATGCACTATAGAGTGGATGCATGGCACACTACAAAAAGAAACAAAAGAGGGACAAAAAATATCAAATGTAGAATGAGACTTTGCAAGAGGCGCAAATGGAAGGTACTATTCTTTAGATACTTTATTTTTAGAACATTCTCGTTTATACCAATATTTGTTTAATCATTTTGAAACACCATGTTCATTCATAGTGATTATTTATGAGATTCATGTTTGTCATGTGGCAGTGCAAAATATATAATGCTATATGGGCTTTTGGTTTCCACTTTTGCGTTGAAAGGATTGGTAACAAGAGACGCACACACGATTGTGGTGTAATAGCATCTTTCCAACAAGAAAGTCAAAGTAGTGCACGAGATCAGAATCCCATCTCAGGAGACATAGAATATGTAGGAACTATACAAAATATTTATGATGTGTCATTTGGTGAAAGTGGACACTATTTTTTTTATTTGATGTGAAATGGTTCAAGGTAGTTTGTAGAGGGCCAAATGCAACTGTAAAATCGGATCCAAGTGGATTTTTTGCAATTGATTCATCAAAAACATTGAGCATGGAGTCCTTTGACACATTGGTGTTGCCTCGTCACTGTGAGCAAGTCCAGGTGCACTGCTATCATGTTTTGCATTTGATTGCAAGTGACTTCAGTATTTGAGTTTTCGATATGTTCTAAAATATTAATTTTTGTAGGTGTTTTTTCAACCAGATCGACTAAACAAGATATGGTGGTTTGTAGCTCAAGTTGAACCACATTCATGACGAGTATTTTAGGTTTAAATGTTGAGAATGAAATGGAAAACCTTCATTTTAACTATGAGATTGAGCTGCCTAGAGATGTAGTAAATCTTCAAACCATACTTGACATTTCCATAGATGTTGAGAATAGAAATTCTAATAGTCTAGATGATGAAATAATTTTTGAAAGTGAGAGTGATGATGAAAATCATCTAAGAGGAGATGAATTGCAAGATGTTGTCGTTGATGAAATTGATTCTTGTAATTATGGATAAAAATTGATTATTGCAATTCTGAATGAAATTGATTCTTGCAATGCTTTCAAATGATACTTATTTAGCCAAAACAGAATCTCATTTTTGGTCAAGGAACTCACTTTTCATTGCATCAAATCACTCTTTTGTTATTAAAGTTTCATTTACTGTTAGAAATCAATGATAAACTTCATTGTTACTGTTTACGAGGTACATTAATGTCGACAACTGTGACCAGCTGTCATTAGCCGTAGGCTAGTCTATTAGTCTACTCATAGGTTTCCTCTCTCTATCAGGAGTTCAGGGTTAAATTTGTACAATTTACATTCTGTATGAGTTAGTGTGATAGAGTGATAGTGCGTGTTCTTCTTCCGCCTTCTTGTGGTGATTGCTTATGGTGAATGCTTGATGTTGCTTATCTAATTATTGACATGATATCAGAGCAGTGATAGTCTTGTGTGCCTAATCAGTGGATACAGCTTGTCACATGCTCTGCAATGAAGTGAGAAAATCCTTCACGGGAGGTGAAATCTTGGAGAGACAAAAACGGCTGGAAGAAATCATCCTTTCGTGTATTTTGCAGGTTTGGAGCTCAGAATCATTAGTGGGGAACGAAGACACAGTCCTGGAGGCATCAAAAAGGCTAGGGCAGCATCAGACAGATTGAAAATCTGTTGAGTGTGGTGATTTTTACAGCACTTCCTAGTTGTTATGAAAAGCACAATCCCGAAGTCATCAGAAAGGCCAGGGCAGTATCAGACAGATTGAAAATCTGTTGAGTGGGGGAGATTTTTACAATACTTTCGAGTTGTTGTGGAAAGTGCCATTTGTGTGAGAGGTTTGCCAAGAAATCTCTCATTTGTCTGTTTGGAGTACCGCAAATCACACTAGACAGTGTCTTGTATTGCCATTCAGAGTTAGGAGGCTTTATACTTTTCACATTACTGATCTCTGGCTTTTGAACGATCACACATTTCAAAATCTTTGCAAAGAGGAGACGGCGTAGCCGCCGTGCCGAAGTGGAAAATCTAGAATATTTCCTCTGAAAGTTTTTGTATTTTCTCTACTTTTCATCTTTTTCATACCAATATCGGATCGACGCGCCAGAGGTAAGAAAAATCCTGGACAGTCGTACATTCACGCGTTGTATAGATATAGCATATCCATACCAGCATCGGATCCACGCGCCAAAGGTAAAGAAAATACTAAGCAGTCGTACATCCGTGCGTCATACTGATATCGCATACCCGTACCAATATCGAATCCACGCGCGCGAGCTAAAGAGAATGTCAAGCAGTCGTGCACCCGCGCGTCATACCGATATCAGGTGTACAACAAAAAATTTAAATTTCTGTGGTGTGATAAATTTTGTGATCCATATTCATCTATCCAGTAATGGCAACTCTAAGCGAGAGTGTCCTTAATGAGTCAAGCAAATTGGAAGTTGCCGGCAACTATGCAGTTTGGAAATTCAAACTGAAGAACATTTTGATGGAAAAGGAGCTACGGGAGATCGTGACAGGTGAAGAGACAAGGCCAATGATTGAAGAAGATCAGCGGACATTTGATAGGAGAAAACGGAAAGCCCAGAATGTTATCAACTTACCAGTTAGAGATGCAATTATTCCCTATATTTCAGATTCAGAAGGACCAAAAGAAGCATGAGATACATGGAAGGCATTGTTTGAAACGACAAATACATCTTGAATACTATTTCTGAAGACAAAGTTGCATACATTGCGGATGGATGATGGTGCAACTATTGCCGATCAGATACTGAAGATCAAAGAGATCCGTGATCAATTAGCAGCAATTGGAGAGTGAGTACAAGATCGTGAGATCGTGTAATTGACATTAAATAGTCTGAGTGAGTCACATCAGATGTTTGTGACGAGTATAGCCACAAGAGAAAATCTTTCAACCTATGAAGAACTAGGTGGATTGCTTTTGCAAGAAGAGCAACGTCAAGAGAACTTGAATAATCGTAATAGAAGCTATGATCAAGCTCTTGCAGTTAGAGGACGAGGTGGAAGATTTGGTCGTGGAAGGTATCAATCGAGAGGAGAAAACACAAGCCGAGGATTATTTCAACAATTTCATGAGCAAGTCAATCATAGTCCGAATCGAGGTAATTGGAATCAAGGCTGAGGTCAAGGACGCGACTATTCAAGACAAAATAAACCTGGAAATTGTAGGTACTGCAACAAATCTGGTCACTGGGAGCGTGAATGCTTCCAGAAATAGAAGGAGATGGAACAAAGAAAAGACAAATGACAAGCGAAAAATTATGCTGATGAACATCAATTTGATGACTATTTTTATGAAGACAATTATATTGATCAGCATCAATACGATGATGATCAATATGAAGATGATACAGGTGAGAGTTCAAAATTGTTCATTACAACATTAATGAAAAGTGATGAGGCCAAGGATACCTGGTACATTGATAGTGGTGCATCCAAACACATGGCTTCAAGGAAAGAGTGGTTTTCAGAACTCAAGGAAACTGACAATGGTGATGAAGTTGGACAAGCTGATGACAAATTGCTATCTGTTAAAGGAGTTGGAGTGGTACCAGTGAAGTTAGCCAGCAGGAAGATAAAGCAGATAAACAATGTGCAATATGTACCCAGTTTAGCTACCAATCTACTATCTGTTGGGACGATGGCTGATCAACAACTCAAGGTTGAGTTTGACAGTGACAAATGTCTTGTCAAAGACATCAAGAATCACTACAAAGTGATTGCTACAAGAGCTAGAGTCAATGGGAATCAACTCTACAAATTGAATGCGAGATCTTTTACTCAAGCTATGGTAAGCACTATTGATAGTCGAAGTGATCTTTGGCATCAAAGGTTTGGTCATATGAGTGCTCAAAGCTTGCAAATATTTAAAAGAGGTAATCTAGTTGTTGGATTGCTTGATATCTCTTTTGAAAGAAAAATTTGTGAGGGTTGCATTTTGGGAAAACAGCATAGAGAGATATTTCCCAAAGATGGAGCAAGAAGAGCCAATGGCATTCTTGATCTTGTTCATAGTGATCTGTGTGGACCAATACAAACTAGGTGCATTAGTGGTTGTTTTATTTCATCACATTCATTGATGACTATAGTAGACATATTTGGATTTATTTCATAAGCAAGAAATCTGATGCTTTTGCCAAGTTTAGAGAGTTCAAGGCTCTAGTTGAAAAACAAATAGATTGTTATATTAAAACCCTCAAATCAGATGGTGGTGGTGAGTATTTTTCAATAGAATTTATAAATTTTTGCAAGGATCAGGGGATCAAGAGACAAACCACTACACCCTATTCACCACAACAGAATGGAGTTGCAGAATGGAAAAACAGATCCATTGTGGAGATGGCTAGGGCAATGCTTAAGAGCAAGGATTTTCCAAATAGTTTTTGGGCAGAAGCGTGCAACACAACAACTCATATCTTGAATCGGTGTCCTACGAAGTCCGTGGAGGGTAAGACACCTTACAAAGCTTTTATTGGAAAGAAACCTAATGTTTTTCATTTACGAGTATTTGGTTGTGATGCTTACGCTCATGTACCTGATGAAAAACGAAAGAAGCTGGATGCAAAAGCTATTAAGTGTATTTTCCTTGGATATGATGAAAGAGCCACGACATACAGGATGTATGACACAGATGCACAAAAGATCGTGATCAGAGATGCTACTTTTGATGAGATGGGTCAAAATGACCAAATAAAATTGACAATTGATCCCTTTGATGATAAAGCTAAAGTGCAAGTGAAGGAAGAAGTTGGTGTCGATATGGAAGAGCCAATGGGAAAAGACAGGGCCAATAATGAGATTCCTAGGAGAGTGCCTAAGTGGTACTTGTCAGTAACAAGTGATGCTAATAAGGGAGATACTCCCGAATCAAGTGAGCAGGGAGAGCTTAGAAGATCAAGTAGAAATCGAAAACCTCCTACAAGATTAGAGATGAATCTAGCCCTGATGGGTTCTGTGCTCAAGGCTCAAGAACCAAAAACTTTTGATAAAGCAAAGGAGCACAAGGAGTGTCGTGAAGCTATGGAAACAGAAATGGAAGCTATATCAAAAAATAGGACGTGAAACTTGGTTGAGCTACCTAATGGTAAGACACCTATCACTTGCAAATGGATATACAAGATCAAATATGGAGCTAATGGGCAACTCAACAAGTACAAAGCACGGTTGGTTGCGGGAGGATTTGAGCAGCAGGAAGGTATTAATTTTGAGGAAACCTTCGCACCCGTAGCTAAGATGGTAACTATATGTTCTATCATTGCTATTTCTGCTTTCTATGGTTGATAGATCTAGCAAATGGATGTTAAATCTGCTTTTCTTAATGGAGTGCTGGATGAAGAGGTGTACTTAGTACAACCTCAAGGATTTGTTGAGCCAGGGAGAGAGCATCTCGTTTGTAAGCTCAACAAAGCCATTTATGATTGAAGCAAGCACCACGGGCGTGGTTGTTAGTCAATTTATGCAAGATCCTAGTCAAGCACACTGGAAGTCTACTAAACGTATTCTCAGATACATTCGAGGGACATTGAATTTTGGTTTGAAGTATGATCAGCCTGAAGCGCCAATGTTGGTAGGTTTTGTTTTTTTGTAAATCTGAAGATCAAATGGCAGATATTTTTACTAAGTCATTAGGTAGATGTATATTTGAGAGGTTTCGTACTCGATTAGGAATAGAAGAATGTAATTTTATCATTGAGGGAGAGTGTTAGAAATCAATGATAAACTTCTTTGTTACTGTTTACGAGGTACATTAATGTCGACAGCTGTGACCAGCTGTCATTAGCCGTAGGCTAGTCTATTAGTCTACTCGTAGTTTTTCTCTCTCTATCAGGGGTTCATGGTTTATTTGCACATTTTACATTCTGTATGAGTTAGTGTGATAGAGTGATAGTGCATGTTCTTCTTCCGCATTCTTGTGGTGATTGCTTATGGTGAATGCTTGATGTTGCATATCTAATTATTGACATTTACACTTGAAGGAACATCATCAAAGTTAAGGTAGTAATAAGGGCAATAAAAATTAAACAATCATCATTTTGTAATTGCTTCTCTCTTCCTTGTATTTGAGCCTTGATGGTTGCAGTTGGAAGGCCAAGATGGCACACATGGAAGGCCAAGATGGCACGTGGAAACCCACACCTAATAGAGGCTAGGTCGAATTTAGAGAGTTGGTCAAGTCCATTTGGTAGTGATTCTTAGATTGTAGGACCTACACCTAAAATTGTGGTGAGATTTTGACCAACCATGTACCTACTTGGCATAGCTCTAGAAAATAGACTAGGTTACACATTAGGACAAGGAAGTTGAGTCTATTTTCTTATTACATGCTGGATTTTCACCTAACTTTGCAAAGGAAGTGAGTTTACTATGTAGCTTCATCTCTCCATAGTAAGAAGATAGAATATTTTTGGGAGAGATTGGTGACTTGAGTTTCTACTCTCATGTACATTGATTTTTGATGATCCAAATGAAGCCAACACTTTGAACACTTCAAACTCAATCGAAATTGATAGTACTAAGGTAGATTGAATTGCAACACGTCTAGTTTTGGTCGAATGTGATTGAGACACCAATCTTCCTCAACCTCAACCATAACATTAAGAATGTTGTCATTTATTTTCAATATATTTTGAAGTTGCGCTTGATAGTTTATTGCAAAATCTTGATCAAGTGGCTTTCACTCATTTTGGCATTTTATCCATCTTCTATAATAGAGCAGCAAAGTAAGCATTTGTTTTTCAATGTGATATCTAAATGTCATTGATGAGTTACATACTCTGCACTCAACTTGTTGATTTTGTTTCCTATCTCAACCATCATCCAACAACTCGGCGATTATTTCATCACTCAAGTCCTTACAATTAAACATTGTTTTTGTTCGCCGAAGATTGCATTTGGAAAAAAAAATCAACAAAAATAGTAAAAGGTACATACCAATTTAATCTATTGTTCTTTAAACCAGTGCTACATTTTAGTATACTCTGAATATCTATATAAAGTCTAGATCGAAAGCTTTCTGTAATTGCTGAATTTGGAGAAATCCATTCCTCACTCAAAAAATCTGGTTGAGAATATGGCTCTAATCTACCCACTAAACCATTTTTATCAGAATATAGGTGTGATCATAAAAAAAACTCTTGGCTCTAAAAGAGATTTTGGAGAACAACCTTTATATTGTAAAATACCAATATATCACAAGAAAATTTTAATATAAAAAAATATTAATACTAAAGAAATTTAATCTAAATATGTACATACTAATCGTATACTTACAATTGTATTTTCTTCTATCATTTGGATTCAAATTCTGAATGTTGAGCTCTTTGTGAAGATTGCAAAAGTTTCGAAAGTTTTTCTTTTGGGCAAGGATGGTGAACTAAAACTTCCGTGATAGATTGATCAGTAGTTGATACTTTGAAATCCATTATTCTGCCTTTCCAAGGGCTTCTATATATGTTATCCAATCTTTTTCTTTTCCGGAAAGAGCCTTTTGAGGAAGGATGCATCATGATCCATTGATATTTACAATATATTCTTGGTATCCATTGATCTTCTACATTTTTTTAATTGCAAATATTGATTGCATCAATGGTTCCTCTTGGTCTACAATTATGTGTAGCCATTAGTCCAAAATATGTCTACGCAAGCTGAGAACGGAGAGAATGAAGAGAATGAGACGTATACCTATGAATGACAATCCAAAATATGTCTATGGAAGCTAAGAATAGAGAGAATGAAGAGAATGAGAGGTATACCTAAGAATGACAAGAAGTTTCTAAACTACAAATCAACCTCCAGTGTACAAATACGGGCAGCAAAAGAGTACTCGGGCAGTAATTGTAGTCCAATCACAATCGTTTGTTTTGCCCGACGGGATTTTTGAAAATCACCAAAATTTGGCCGGGAAAGGCATAAACCATTTCCGTCTGTCAATCACTGTTACAGTTCGTCACGGATGAACACCATTGATTGGGACGCATAAGCTTTGAAAGCGTGCAAAGTAAAAAAAAAGCATCTTGACAAAGGGCCCATTTTGAGTTCTAATATCCCCTAATGAAGATCAGTCATAGCACGTATGAAGCACTTGTTGACACAAGAAGTGGAGCTTCATTGGGCGTGCGATCTAACCCTTTTATTTTTATTTTTGGGAGCTCTATAGCTATTATATTTGTTGAATCCTCTCTCTAAAGTCACCCTCCATCAAGCTTTTAAACATTGTTTTTAATTGAGAAATGGGTGTTTTCTAACAATTTTTTTAAACTCGCTTTTGAGAGCCAAAAATTAAAACAAAATGGCTATTTTTTCTTGTGAAGGGCTTTTTGAATAATATTTTTCTTGTGTATGTGCTCTTGCTTGCTAAATGATCTTTCCTTTTGGGGTGTTAAGATTCTAGTTTGACATTGTTTGTCTTTGTGTCCGTTTTCTATTCAACCAAAGTCTTGGGTTGCAATGTCTTGTGAGTTGTTGTCATGCTAGAGTAATGAATGACTCATAGAGGCACTTATAAAGACGCAATGGATTTTTGGAGACTATTCTGCCCATTTTTGAACAGATTAAAAAGCAGAATAGTCACTTATTTTTTTAAAAAAATTTTAGTGCAGATTTTGCCTGCGTCTGCCACGTGGCAGCATCGGATTGGTGTAAAAAAATTTTAGTGCTGATTTTGCTTGCGCCTGCCACATGGCAGCAAAGGATTGATTTAAAAAGGGTTCAAAAATCCATTACGCAATGGAATGGGCCGGGCAGAGGCCATTCTGCCCGGTTCGGATTTCCAATATTTTTTAGGCTCGGCCCCTCCAAGCCTCGCCTAAAAAAATTCTGGAAATCCTTACCGGGCAAAGATGGCCTCTGCCAGGCTCCTTCCATAATACATCTCAGCACACCTCAACACTTATTTTGTTTTATGTTCTTGTGTAAAGCTCAACGTTGCTGTAAGCAAATTCTGTAGTGAAATGGATTATGTACGGAATCAATTCAGGCTGAATAAGAGGAATTGGAATCTGTTTGCAATACTGATTCAAAGAAAAATCATAAACTCTTGGGTAATCTGAATAGATTTTCTACCCAAAAAGCTTTGATTAATAGGCGAAGCAAGTTCATAGTTAGATCTTTGCAGCAAATGATAATAATATCTAGGCTTTCATAGGTAATCCTGACAGTTTGCTGTGATGCGTTAATAGAATGATCCTCTTTTGCCTTTCTATTTTGATGAGAGCGAGCAAAATAACTGCTTCCGAGCTAACTGAGCCTGTAAGTTCAATAGAGCATAATCTATGAGCTGCTTGGTTTATGCATTGTCAAGCCCTAGATGAGAACAATTATAACGCAAAGTTCACCTTCAATTGTGGGTGTTAAGGGGATGGATTGTTATGATTTCGACTGTTCATCACAAAAAATTGTTTCTACTGCTATATCTAACTGCATGATTTCATAGCATTTAAAAAGTAAGATTTTAACAAAGAGGACTGGACTCTTGCTATCTTTCAAACATAATCCTCGAACATATAAAGAGATTGAAATGTATTCAAGTACAACCCAAAATAATATTAACAAATGAGAGTGCACCTGCACTTGTTTGAAACTATTGAAACTATATGTCACATTGCAAAAGGTAAATAATCCTCCACATGATTTGTACATCTGCAGTGCTCACAGCATATGAATTAACTCGAGGATTAAGATTCAGCAGAGCCAGGAAATTGCTCGCCTTTACCACATCGTTATTCGTGCTTATTCAGTCTCCAAAACTATGGAAAATCTCTTCGGATATTCCTACCAATCTAATGGGCTTCGCTTTGTAAGATGGCTGAAAGGCCTGACCGAGAAGATTGCTAGTCTTCATAGACATACAACAGACAGCTAAAAGGACTCAACGGAGGCTTAAGCAGTGATGATTGCGAAAGGTATATAAGTATCTTCTGGAGTACTTTCTGCGTAATTTACAAATTGAGGTAAAAAGCTTTCCTAAAGTGATGTGGAAATCCCCTAGGAAACTCCAAGAAACTAGAAATACAAATTGACAAACACACAAAATTTTAGAAATTTGGCAACCCAGTTGGATGGTAGCAACCGCTGAACATGCCTGTTCTAAGCAAGGAGGTCTAGTAATTCACACCTTTTTCTTACTCGTGATAAGCAGAATCAGTCGAGACAGTAAGTGACTTCGAGCTCTCAATGCCACGTAAAAGAGAAAGGCTGGAGGCGGAAATCTGGTCAATGGATCTATCTAGTTTGAGCGTATCCAGCCATACCATAATAGGGAACACCAAAATAAGTTTGAGGTGCCATAGCAGCACCTGCGTATGGAGCTGGGTAGAATTGCATATGGCCATAATGACCGTAGGCTCCATTTATTTGGGACTGCTGCCAGTGCTGCTGCTCTTGCAAAAGATATCTCTGCTTTTCGTTGAGGTCGGCCAATTGGACGTAATGTGGAGGGGCAACAGTTGCCGAGGCAGCAAATGGATCCTGACCTGCTACTGAACCTGGTGCCGGCAGAGCTAAGAAAGGAGTGGTTGGTCTAGCAAACACAGCAACGCTGCTAGCGCTGCCCGGAAGCGCAAGTGCTGTATTCGGACGTCTGGAAGCAGCTTCCTTGTACATGGTCTCAAATTGAAAGCGATCGAAGTTACCAACTGTTGGAGCAGCTTTCACATTGGCTAGGCTGCTAGCTTCAGACACAAGAGCTAATTCCCAACCAGACAGGCCACTTTTATTAGCTGCATCACTTGAGGATTGCCATTGTGTGTTCGTTATTGCGCTTTTCTGAGAGGCTTCTTGCACAGGAGCTGTGTCGAAAGTAGCCCAGCTGTTACTGATACTTGCCCCGGATGAGTTTGAAAACAAAGCCAAAGCCATTTTGTCATCCCCCGTTCCAGTAGAAGGCTCGTCATCTCCTAAGTCTATCAAGTCTGGCTGTTTTTGTACCTTCGAGATTGTAATTTGGAGGGTCTCTGTTGGTGGAGCTGGTAATGCTCTCACGCCATACATTCTCTCAAACGAGACGGGGTCTATTTCCTTGTCGGAATGCGGACTAAGTGGCCCTTTGGTGTCTGAACGAATTGGTTGCTGCAAGCGAGCAGAACGAGAGCGATCTCTCAAGAAACTTTCCAAAGAATCAAGATAATCTTGTGATACTTTTTCCACTGGCGGATATTCAGAAGGCCTGCAGATCCCCATACTCTTGATACTACCATAGAAAGATGCAAGTGAATCAGACTGTCTGGCAAATCGAGCATAGATGTCAAATGTCCTCGAACAATCTTCCAGCTTCATGTCATAATATACATTCAAAAGAGATCCAATGCCCTCGCAAATATCAGAATAAATTTGAAAGCTTTCCTTAGCAATCATGTAAAGAGAAACCTGGACAAGACGGTGATTCTTTGCAATACCCGTGGGACGACACGCTAGAACTTGCTGAAGCGTATGCTGTAGATGCGGAATCATTTCGATCAGCATATCCGGTTCCATTTCTTTGACAGGAATTTTCTGCTTTCTATACACTGGCCCGGCCATAGATTGATGATCTTTATATGAATTAGTGCTAAAACTAGACCTGTTATTATTCACAGGATGTCCCGTCTCGCGATTTGCAGAATTGTCATCCTGGCTTGATCTCACTTCGCGGGGTGCAGATGTAAATAAGAAGCTATCTAGACGAGAATCAAGATAAGAAGCATAGCTGCGAACGAATGCAGAGAAGTCCCAAGCGTCGGAGTGAGACTCGTCTCTAAAATTAATCACGTTGAGACTACGCCTGCTTACCGTTTTCAAATCGTCTTCGAACGCTGGATTTCCTTCACGCAACAGTCGGTGAGTAACCACTAGTACTTTGATGGCAACGATCCAATCATGCGTCTTGCTAATCCGTTTTGTAAGCGATTGCAGACAGGCGTTTGCATAACCAAGGGAGATGGCTGTAAGATGAAGAATCTCTTGCACATATTTCTCATCGACGGCAGAGTCATCATGGCTGGTAGCTTTCACTATAGCCACATCCAAGTCTGGAACGCGCGCGCTAGCAAACTTTGCTAGTCCAATGCTAGTCCGATCCTTGACCAGCCCAAGGGCCCTCTTCCAAGATGCCGCCATCGCTGCCGCCAATTGCTTTCACCACCAGATTTTGATAACTACCCAAAATTCAAAACCTCCAACAGATTTACAAAGTGTGATTCAATCCACACAAAAGCTACGAAGATTTAAGACATATAGCATACCTCAAGTGATCAGAGCGGCAAAATCCATTGTCAAATAACAGCACAACCGTTGGTACGTTTTGCCACACCAAAGCCTGCTGCAGGGCTCAGAAGGAAAATCCAAAAGGTGCTGACAGCTCCGCCACGGCACACCATCAAAGCGCCCAACATTTGTCAACGATGACAAAACAAAAGGGGAATAAATATACGAGCAGCACAAAGCTCAATTTCCCAAATCCATCACCTTACAGCCAGTTTCTCAATTGAGCTTCAAGCACAATAACACATCAATCAAATCCCCAATAGCAGAAAATCTGCTAAGCTGATCAATTGCTCCTGCAGATCATCACTGCCAATTCCTCCAAATACTTCAGTCAAAGGCTGCTTCCAGCAATTCTGTGCAAGACGACGCTGGGGAGAACCGCGTCTGCGGGCTGTGTTAGCCAACACGCGTTACTCGTCGGATTGATTTGTCAACACAGAGCGAGATCGAGAGCAGATGCTAGGTAAGAGTCCATGCCTTGAGTGCGACTATAAATAAAATGTGAGATTTGCTATTATTATATTAGCAACAATCTAAGCAGCTTGGAAGATACTAAGGAAGGGGGAGTAATTACAGGCATGCCATTTGGTGTGCTTCCTATTATTTTGAGCATCCACGATCTTTTGGGTTGATCACCCTCAATTTGCCTAGCAAGATGCTTGCCACTGTCACCATAGTTTCTTATTTACAAGATAAATTCACCAGATCTGCTAACTATCCACACAATACATTGACCAAATTGTAAACAAACTTAGAGAAGTGGTTCATAGTAATCTAGAATATACTTGAGAGCCAAATCAGGTCAATTCTTTAGTGAACCCACAAGATATTCCTCAGTTTTTTGCTTACACACACACATGATCTGGTTTTCTAACGAACCCACAAAATCTTTCCTTTCTGTTAAGCTATTTCTTAACAACCTCCATTATCAACTTGAGAGAGGAATTAGTTTTTCCTCTTTGAAATTCCATTAAAATAACACTCACTTGCCAATTTTGAAAGGAAGACAATTCTCACAACTGGTTTTTTGGTCAAAGCTGATGCAATAATAATGGCATATTAAAACATAGTGCCCCATATATCCCGTATTGCATTGTGCATGATGGCTCCTTCCCTCACATTGAGCTTGAGGTATGGAATTAGATTCCACTCATGCATACAAGAACATGAACACAACTCAAGTGCCCCAACACTCGTGGATAAGATTAAAGTCATCCAATAAGGTCCCTATCAAAGAAGAAGGAAGAAGAAGGCTTATGAAAGAAAAAGGAAGGAAGGAAGGAAGAAGAAGAAGGCTTATACCATTCCACACTTGTACAATGAATGTGGTCAATGAGCATTTTTTCATATGCAAGACAAAATCTATTGCTCAAAGATAGCTTGTAATTTTTTTGCAAGGACTACCAATGATATTGCATAATGCTAATCTTATGTACAATACTATCCTATAAAGTTAGTGATAGTAGCTAAACATGTGCTCTTTTATTTGCAAGAAAGGTACTAATACTATGGTATGATCAACCAATGGTTAAATACAAAAGGCAACTCAAAGGACTCTATATTTAAAGAGTGGACATGTCAAGTTATTTACAAACATGAAATGGCACACCAAGTAAGGAGACCTTGTAAAATAAGCTTTCTTGTTTTTCTTTGCATAGATATGAACTCGAGGTGTTTGTAAAACTAACTCTCTTGAAGGTGGGGGAATGTGTGAAATCATTTTATATCATCCAAAGTCATGTTAGCATTAACTAAATAAAAATGGTAGGTAAAAATTGCATATGTTGTCGATATGTGATAACATCTTCAACAACAAGAAGTGGTGCCATAACAATAGCCTCGCCAAAAATAGTTGAACGGCTTTGCTGCTATGAATCCACACTACTTCTTTCTTTGCTAGTGATAAGATGTCAAGGCCCTAGCAACTTTAGTGGACTGCACTAATGTCATTGTTGCTAATGAGATCGTGGCAAGAGCAACGATGTCCACAGCTTGTCAATCTATAGGTGGAGTGTTTGGGATTGGAAGATATGTACATTCATCTATGAACATCTATATGTACATTCCTTGCATTTTTATTGTGTGTAAAAGTGTTTTTTTGGCTAAGAGCTACTTGGGACAACATAAGATTAATTGGGTAAAGATAGTGGTAGTACCCCCCACATGTTTAGAAGGATTGCAACTTTTAAATGTTAGTTGTAGGCAAAAACCTCAACAGGAGGATGTAATAGGTGAGCTCCCCATTGTACAATAATATCTTTAAAAAAACACTGTAGTTTGGCTACAAGATACGTATAGAAAATTTTCCTAAAGTTAGGTATGTGAACATACAAAGGCATCCAAATACTCGCAACCCATTCATCTTAGGCTTCTTACCAGTGAATGCCTCCTTGGGTGTGCGATTATGTATAGCAACTGTAGGGCTTCTATTTGTAAGAACGCAGTAGTTTTGACAGCTTCTCCCCATAAAGAATCAGTAACTCCCATATGTGTCCTCATTGCCCTAGCTGCTTTGACAATGGTACGATTCTTTCTTTCAGCTACCCCATTTTGTTGAGGTGTATCAACTTGCGCGAACTCCTGTTTAATGCCATGCTCCTTGCAAAAGTCAATAAAATCTGTGAAACGATACTCACCACCACGATCTGCCCTGAGTACCTTGATCTTAGCACCTGATTGATTTTCAACCAATGCTTTGAAGCTTTTGAAGCATCCAAATGTGTCAGACTTTTGCTTAACGGTGTAGATCCAGGTCTTCCGTGAGTAATCATCAATGAAGGTTAGCAAATAAAATGCTTTACCGATAGACATTACCTTCATTGGCCCACATAGGTCAGAGTGTATCAACTCAAGCACTCGTTTTGCCCTTGTTGCTCCTTTTTTGTTGAACTTCTTCTTGTGTAACTTGCCTAGCACGCACTCCTTGCAAATGGACTCTTCCTTGTCATCCAAACTAGATAGACCTGTTACCATCTTGAGCTTACAAAGTAGCCTCAAGATTTTGAAGTTCAAATGCCCCATGCATCTATGCCATAAATCACTTTGTGCAATAGGTGTAGATGTTAACACATTGCATTTCGTAACAACGACATTTAACTTGTACAAACCACAAGTTTTATCCCTAAAGCCATCAACAATCACCTTGAAACCACGTTTCACATCCTTGATCTGGCATTTCTTGTCGTTGAACTCCACCTTCAACTTATGATCTGTCATTGTAGCAACAGATAAAAGACTCTTCTGAAGGCCATGAACATACAACACATTTTCAATTACCTTCACATGTCCACCAGGATATTGAATAGGCACTGCACCAACTCCATGAATTTGGCACTCGTCGTCGTTCGCTTGCGCAACTATATCTCCATCATCAGTAAACTCCAGGTCTTTGAACCATGATTTGTTGCCAGTCATGTGTCTCGTTGCTCCTGAGTCCACGTACCAATGTGTATGATCAATGGAATGTTGCGATGCTAATGCTGTCACAAATGCCGTGCCTTGATCTTCGTTATCGCTATCATTCTCTTCTTCGACAAAATTGGTCAACTGCTTCACTTTGCCCCTCTTAATATCTGCCTTCTTTTTGCGACAATCTCTTGCCCAATGTCCAAGCTTTTGGCAATAGAAACAGTTGCCTTTCTTCTTCTTGCCTAATATGGATCCTTGATTGTCATCCTCCACATTTGACTTCTTGGATTGCTTCTTGTATTTATGCTTCCCTTTGGCTAGCATTGCTTGATCTTCCGATGTGGAAAGTCGAGTTTTTACCACTTCACGCCTTTGTTCCTCATGTAGGATGATGCCATGAAGATTTTCAAATGTTGGTAGTCTCTCCCTTGAAGCAATGCCACTTGCAAACATTTGGAAATTTTTGGGTAGGCCATTTATAGCTGTGTGAACCAGCTCAACATCTCTTATTGGCTCTCCAATAGTTGTCAACTAGTCTCGTAACTCCTTTATTCATGTGAAATAGGACCCTCCCTATGCCCTCATTCTCCTCCATGTGAATACTTATGAGTTTGGTCCTCAAAAACATCATTCGAGATTTGAAACTGCGTTTTGAGTGCATCCCAAGCGCCTCTTGTTGATACAGCTTCACTGATGTGGGCAATAACATGATCCTTCACTGACAAGTTTATCAAGGATAAGGCCTTCTGCGCCCTTTTGTCAAATGCACGAATATCGACTGGAGTTGTAGCTGGCCGTTGTTCCACCCTAGTGACAATGTCCCACAACTCCTTTTCCATGAAAACACTTTTCATTTTGAATTTCCAAATGCTGTTATTGGATACCCCGTCCAATCTACTAGCATCTCCAAGCACAGATTCTCCCAATCCTGCCATTTCACCAAAAATTGCTCCTATAGCGCCTTAATGAGGCCCAATGACAAGCTTATAGAGCAATTTAGACTTCTAAAAGTCAACTTTAAGGTCTGACCAAAAGAGTTTCAGGACCTCCCGCTGCTTTTTCGCCAAATCGGAAGCCAAATCGGTGTCGTCTTCCGAAATGCCCTTCGTCACCAACTCTCAACTACTTGCCCACTAGAATGGTGAAAAGACTTTTGGCGCGCTCCAAACGCTTTCTCCGCAACAATCCCTCTATTTTTAGGTGTTGTACTTGTAGCTACCCTTAATTTGGAGGATTTTGGCTTTTGGATGGTCCTAAATGGAGAAAAGACCCAAAAGATATGTGCCCTTATTGAAAATGCACTGTTTCTTCACAATGAAATATCTTCAAACTTTGTGAATTTGGGGACCCAACTCCAATTTCACATTAAATTTTTTTAATGAAATTGAAGGTGTGCATGGCCCTTCAGTGCCCTTCGAGTCCACATCAAGTTCATCCAATGGTTGATCTCCAATCCACGGTCCACACCTTATCATGGAGACTCAATCTCCATCACATATCAATCAGATTCTCTATCCAACGGTTCTCAGCGAACTTGAGCAATAACCCTTCCTCCTCCGTGCACTGAACACTTTCAGACACTTAGGTCTGCCTCGCGCTGGCCACACGGATGATCCGTGTATTGTGTCTTCGTTAACTTGGCCATGGCTGCATCCAAGGTTTCCTCCACACCGTCCTACCAACTGATTCAGCGCTCAGAACACTCTACGGCTGCTCACGGCCATTTGTAGGCACATTCTACCTGCTAGGGTGCCCCTCTCCATGCATTCACAGCACTGAAACATAGTCTGTGTGGAGAAAGATCCACGGTTTTGTACATGAAAACCCTAGCTGTAGAAAGGTTGGAGCTTTCTTGAGATTTACTCAATGTACCGTCAAACTGGCACACATGCATACTATCACAAAGACAGTAAAAAACTCGAAATCACTGCTGAACACGGAAAGTCATGAACTGTGAGAGAAACTCGGGCTTACTTATTCTAACAATTTATTGTTTCAGAAAACCTTGTAGCACCCTTCAGATTGAGTAGAGTTTTTAGTGATGAAAGTTGCTTTGGATTTACACCTTTCACCATAAAAATAGATACTCGCCTTTCAAAACATAGGCTTGGTGGCCATTTCTACTCTCTCCTCTACCCCACAACAACCAACATAATGTTCTTGCACCTAAAAATTCAAATCTCAGGGTGGTTTCACATTGAGTGAGGGGTAAGTCCAAAAGGCCCAAATCCTTTACTTTGATTGGTGGAGCCACTCCAAGAGGCCTCCTCCCATTTCACAAGGGGTGAGAGTTGCCCCTAGGTGGCATTGAAAGGTGCCAAATCAACATACCAGCGGAGTACCTTGGGCCTCTTGAATATTTGGAGGTAAGGCATAATCTTTAATGAATTTATGGAAAAAACCTGTGAAGCCTAAAGAAGATTTAACTTCTCTTATGGTTTTTAGGATAGGCCAATTACGAACTTTTTGGACCTTACCGTAATCGATCTCAAGACCTGGATTGGAAATGATATGTCCCAAGTATTTGAGTCTTTATCATCCAAAAATACCACTAGAAAGTTTTCTAGATATGGATGAAGGATATCGTTCATCATCTGTTGGAAGGTTGCTGGGGCATTAGTTAGACCAAAGAGTAAAACTAAAAATTTGTATGGCCATGCCTAGAACATAAACCAGTTTTGGAAACATCCCCCTCGTGGATTAGAATTTGATGGTACCCCGACCTCAGGTCCAATTTGGTGAAATGCTTAGCACCATTCAATCGGTCCATTAAGTCATCCATCCGAGGTAAGGGATAACGGTTCTTGATAGTCATTTTATGAAGCTTTTTATAATCGACACAAAGAGTAATACCATCGTCTTTTTTGCCGAGTAATAATATAGGAGCTCTCCAAGAGGACTTACTGGGTCGAAGATGACCCTTATGTAATAACTCCGCATGTTGTCTAGCAACCTCATCTTCTTCCTTCAGGCTCATCCTATAAGGAAATAATGATACATGAGAGTTGTCAAGAAGGAGATCTATATGATGGTCTACTCCTTGAGAGGGGGGAAGACCCTCGGGCAACTGCTCAGGAAATATATCACCATATTCCTTCTTAAGTCTTTTAAAGATTCTACCCTCAAGTGTAGATTATAAATCAACATCAGAAAAAGATAATGTTTTATGGAAAGACGATACATCAACATTGAAATTATGAGTAACAAAAGCATCCATGTAACATTCATTTTTCAAATAACATAAATATGAGTGATACTCCAAATCCAATAAACATTGATTAGCCTCATGAGCAGTTACAAAAGGTAGGTAAGGCTCATCACCTTTAAGATGTACCATTGAGCGATTATGGGAGAAAGATAAACTATGAGTTACATAATCTGTTTTTAATGACTCATTCCTTTCATAAAACCATTCTTTACCCAGGATTAAATCTACATTATCAAGATTCATAATATGGAAAGACAAACTATCTACATAGTTATGAATCTTCAACGGTATGTGGGGGAAAAATTGGTCCCAGACTTGCTGCTCTCCACCCAATGCCATCTTAACCATGTACTTGTAGTCACTTGGTGTGGTTGCAAGCTGTAGCTTCTGCACCAATTTAGCAATAAAATTATGAGTAGAACCATTGTCAGCAAAATACTCATGAGTTGGCTGCATACGAGCCCATTCATATGAATGAGGTCGTGATGTCCAAACACTGCAGAATTGAAACAACAATTACTACAAACAGTTTCATGGATACATCAATACAAGAAATTGAAGAATTACTTGGTGCCTTGAAAGAGCAGCCACCATTTTTATGTTTCTTCGGGCAGTCCCTGGAAAGGTGCCCCTTCTCCATACAGTAGAAACATAAATCGTCTCTTTTGGCCTTGTCAAAGTCAGCTCTCTCCAACCAAGGGCGCGTCTTTGTATTTTTTAAAGGGGAAGCTTTGTCAACAACTCTCTCTTTGCCCTTTTTAAAGGAAGGGCCCAAAGGGCCTTCATCAAACAAGACATCACTACTCATAATGATCTTCTTAGATGATGGAATATAGTTAACTCTATACCCCTTTCTTTGACTCACCATCCCCCACAAAGATTCCCTTGATGGATGTTGCATCATCCTTCTACCTTGTGTCCAAAGGCCTATGAACATAGCAAGTACATCCAAAAACCCTCAAACCTTTGAGTTTTGGCTTACCATATATAGAGCTTCATAAGGCATGATGCCTCAAATAGCATAACTTGTGTGTGTGTGTGTGTGTGTGTGTGTGTGTGTGTGTGTGTGTGTGTGTGTGTGTGCATGTGTGGACACCCATGAATGTGTGTGTATAATGTAGTCTATAACAATAATTAGACTTTGCTTACGTATTATCTTTTTCTTAAATCTACTATCTTTCAATGCTAATAAGACATTAAATGCTAAAATTAAATTAAATTGATCCTTATAAAGACGACCTTAAGTACTTTAAACTTTCAAATGTCAACTTTAAAACTATAGAAAAAATGCACAAAACTATGAGCACTTCAATTTTATTTTATAGAAGATAACTTCTCTCTAATTACCATAAATATAAGAAAATGCTTTCACATGGACAATTTTCATATAGTGATTCAAAAATATGAGACATTGATTTTGATCAAATTGTAAGCCACATTGTGTCAAACATGCGGTGATAGTGAGCAAACTTCAACATTTATAAATCTGGATGTGAATACCCACCCATTATCTCAATTACCTTTTTTTATGGCCTTTTACTCTTAGTTCTCTTAAACCATAAAAACACAACCATCATTTACTATTGGCTAGTGTGGAGCTGTATAGAAGTAGATATGCATACTAGAACTTGCATGTTGAGTGCCTAAAATTACTCTCTAAATCCAACATGCATACAAACATACATGCTTTTTTCACCTAGAATAATGAATATTTTGATATCAGACAAATGGTAAACAGATTGTAATGTGTCAAGCAATTGAGCAATTGAGTTGCTAGAAGAAAATTGATCTTAAACCTAAATATTGTCAATATTGGATGAATTCGATCTTTTATTTTTATTGTTTTGTGCAAAATAATTACTTTATATGTTTTGAATCATTGAGGGTCAATGATTTTTCTTTTATGAAAGCTAAGCAAGACAATTCATTCAATAAAAAATAGACAAATAATAGGGTATGCATCGAATATAACCAAATGAAGACTATATTGTGAGCTTTTTTCAACATTAACCTTGATGGAAAATTAGTCTACACATATATATACCTAGCATTAATCATGTATAGAATTATTACCTGATAAGCCATAGGAAGTCAATGAGTAATTCCCAGCATGTCAAACAAATAATCAAGAAACCATTCACTATGCACATAAGCCACCATAAGGACAAATCCACTCAAAGTGAAAGGGTGTACAACCCTACTTTAACTATCACCACCAAATTTGTCCAATTGCCATCAAGGTTAATGTTGAAATTTGGCAAAGTCAATGGTGATAGTCAAGGTAGAGTTGTACAACCCTTCCACTTTGAGTGGAAATGTCCTTGTGGGAGATGTGGTGGCATATGCGCATAGCGATTGGTTTCTTGATGACCTTTTTGACATGCTTGAAATCACTCACGATGAACTGCTCCAAGGTCTTTTGATTGTTGATATTGACTTGTAAAAATCACCCAAGTCAATGTCTTTGGCACACTTGTACACCATATTTCCATTCATAACTAAGAGAAATCAATAATATAATAGAATCAAGGAGAATCTATATTATTGAATGATGCAAGGAAATGAAGCTATAAGCAATCTATAGACACACTAATACAGTTCTCAATATGTCATTAAAGCCACATAAGAATAATACGATATGATAGTCGACACATTTGGCCTATCGAAGGAAATAAAGGAGTTAAGATCAGTAGTATTCGAATGCCAAACATGTTGATTCTAGATCATTGCCTTGATGGAAAGTAGAGGACCATGTAAGCCATTTTTTAAGCATCAAAATGATGCTACAAGGTCACAGACATTATATTGCCACCTCACAACGACATCTGAGCGGTGGGCAAAGGAGATGCAGACTTCATAACTGAGATAATCCAGAGTTGATATCAGTAAGAACTAAGAGTCTAGTGTCTCAGTGCATGATTCTTCTTATTCTTCTTTATGAAAAGCATAGTGTAGGCAAGCTATTTAAGCATAACAATATGCTACCCCACAAGGAGGAAGATAGGAATATTAAGCAAGTGATTAAAAACATAAAAAACTATGAACTTAGGTTGTTTTCACACACACAAATGTGCATTGTGGGTCTTTTCGCATTTTGAAGGGTTACAAGCCCTTCACAACCTATTTTCCTTTCATAGAAATGCAATTTTATTTAAACCTTTGCAATTAGAAGTTTATTGTTTTAAAAAAGTTTGTAGCACCCTTCAAATTGAGTAGAGTTTTTATTATGAAAGTTGCTTTAGATTTACACCTTTCACCTAAAAAATAGATACCCACCTTTCAAAACATAGGCTTGGTGGCCATTTCTACTCTCTCCTCTACCCCACAACAACCAACATAATGTTCTTGCATCTAAAAATTCAAATCTTAGGGTGGTTTCACATTGAATGGGGGGTAAGTCCAAAAGGCCCAAATCCTATACTGTGATTGGTGGAGCCACTCCAAGAGGCCTCCTCCCATTTCACAAGGGGTGAGAGTTGCCCCTAGGTGGCATTGAAAGGTGCCAAATCAACATACCAGGGGAGTACCTTGGGCCTCTTGGAATATTTGGAGGTGAGTGGTGGTGCTCTCCCCTTCAATAAAAACCATAGGTTATTATCTAATTTGAATTTGGAAAATAAATGCTTTGCCCTTCAAATGAAAGGGCCTTTCATATGGAATGATGTGGAAGGACGGGCTTTTGAATTTGGGGGTAACTGCAAATTTTGAAATGGCCCTAAACTCTTCCATGTGAAACCACCATCAAGGTCTCCTAAAAAATAGTGGCCCTACAATAGTGGAGATACTATGAATAGTGTTTAGCATCTTCACTTATCCCAAGCTAGCATTTTTTTATGTCAAGTCATCGGCTACATGGAGGCTTTTGTTTTCTTATGTGAAATGTGATAATGGCCTTCCTATGTTTGTTCTCCAATGAGCGTTGAGTTTTTTGACAAATATGCATGCCTTAGTTCTGTGTGTGAAAACACCCTTAAGGCGGGAAGAGGAAAGCCTTCCCCTGTGTAAAGCGTAAAGGATCGTCCAAAAAATGCTAGACATAAAAAATAATGCAGTTATTTTGCATAAAGTATAGGGATGTTTACATTTTCTTATTTACATTAAATGCAACACATCTATAAGGTGCACCTTTCTATGTTTATTTGTAATAAATGCACTTTTCAAATTTAAAAGATGCATTTACTTAGCTCTATTTTTAACAAGTCTAAGTATCGCATTTAAGTGTTCCAACAAATACAATGGAAACTCTTGAGTGTGCTCTACAAAAAATTCACAAGGGAAGGCCATCGTCCGAGGTCCTTCCTATTACAACTCCCTAGATCTCTGATTGCCTTGAAGGTTGTTGATGCACACCCCAGACCAATGACGATGCATGATATCTGTCCATCCATGAGTCACTGCTGACCCACCCCCATGCACTGGAACTATCGACATTATCATGCCTAGTCAAGCCTTCGACACGTTAAAATTGTCAACTAGTATCTACATTTTATTAGACATTTTTGGAGGCCAAAATGAAATCTCAACTTAGAGATAGTTTCATACTTGTCAATAAAGTTCTAAATAGGGTTATTACTACTTTTAGCTAGTACATAACTGGATGAGGTCGTGTTTGGACCCATTCTAATTGGCTATTTTTGGTACATTGCATCTAGACTAGAAATTGTAGGTTTTTGGTTAAGTACCTAGAAGTTGCCATTTCAAGACATACTTAGGAAAAGTGGCTAAATGACATTTATGCTGCTATAAATAGTTGTACATGCGTGGAGAACAGATCATTGTTTTCTCTTATGATGTGGAGAATTCATCTTTGTTGGTTGTATGTCCATCTCATATGGTTTTCTCATGATATCTTGAGTTTCTATGTGTACCATGTTGATTTTCTTGTTGATCTAGCTTTCACACGTGTGAAATACTGTGTTGTACTACTTCTATATGGATAGGGACAGTACTAAGTCATATCCAAGTGTTTATGATCTGATCTTGATGCATTTCTAAATTCTAGCATGCATAAAGTTGATTTTTCTATATTGTAGATGATCTAGATGTGTAATCCAAATTGGCTAAAGATCATTTATGG
The DNA here is from genome assembly GCA_029204225.1 of Diphasiastrum complanatum. NCBI lineage: Eukaryota > Viridiplantae > Streptophyta > Lycopodiopsida > Lycopodiales > Lycopodiaceae > Diphasiastrum > Diphasiastrum complanatum. The sequence continues at coordinate 45,054,602 of CM055100.1, read as the reverse complement.
AACAAATGTGTTTTGATCTCTAATTTTTGACATGGTATCAAAGCAGGTTGCAGGCCAAATCTGGAGGTATTACAAAATCTAGAAGTATATTTGAGGGCGCCATAAATTCTTTGCAGATTTGGAGGCTCTATTATCTCAAATCAAGCATTTTCAACAACATTGATTGGATCTTTATGATCTTATAACCATGTTAGGTCAAATCACTTGTAGATGGCTGATGGCTGAACCCTAAATTGGATAGGATCTCTTGATTTTTTGGTTTTTGGACTTTTCAAGAGTGTGTTTCAATATTAGGTGTTGGCAAAAGTTCATCATATTGTGTTTAGATCCATTGTCATCAAGAAATCAAGATTCTAGGTGATAGGACTTGCTAGAAAGAGAGAAAAGGAGAGGCTAGAGTGTTTCCAAATCTTTGTGATATCTTCTTGATTTTCATTTGTTGATTTTCAAGAGAGTGCTAAGTGCATTGGAACAGGTTCAAAGAAGATGGAATCATTGCAACATCGCAACCTCTACTGGCTTAATGATAGGCTTACCTCAATCAACTATTCTACTTGGAAGGTGAGAATGGAGTCATTATTGGAGATGAATGAGTTGATGGAAATTGTTCTAGGTGTGCAGGAGAGACCTTTGACACAACAAGATCAATGGAGGTATGACAAGAGAGCTAAGAAGGCTCTACACATCATCAAGATGAATGTGACTAATGACCTTTTCAAGGAAGTTGGTAAGTTTATTACATCAAATGAGGTTTGGGATTCTTTAAAGAAGCTTTATGAATCTAAGTCTACAGCTAGAGTTCTAACTCTATGGAGACAAATCTTTTCTTGTATGCAAAAGAAGGATGAAAGTGCTCATGCTTTTGTTTTGAGAGTTAAAATGTTCAATGATGAGCTAGCATGTATTGATGAGAGCATTAAGGAGATATAACTTGTTCAAGTTGTTCTTAATGGCTTGTTGTGTGATCATGCTAATCTTTTTTCTATTCAAAAGACTTTGCCAAGTATGGTGGATTTGCAAGAGATTTTGGTGAATGAAGAGTTTAGGCTTCAAGCAAGCGGTGGATCTACATCTACATTTAAAGTTGATGGAGACGAGGCCTTGTTCATCGAAGGCAAATTCAAGGGCAAAGGCAAAGGCAAATGGTCAAAGGGTCAAGATCAAGGTCAGCCTTCCTTTTTTTTTGGTAAAAATAAAGATAGGTCAAAGCTAAAGTGCTTCTATTGTGGAATCAAAGGGCATTTTGTATTGATTGCTACAAGAAGAAGAGAGATCAAGATGAAAAGCAAACCAACCTTACTATTGATGAAGATGGTATTGATGAACAAATCTCAAAGGATGCTTTTGTTATGTCATCTTGTTTAATGGCTAATCATGGAGACATTGATCCTTGGTGGCTTGATAGTGGAGATATATCACATATGACATATCATGAAGAGTATTACTCATCTTTTATGGCATTTGAAGGTTACAAGAAGGGATCTACACGGCCAATGATGGTGAGTGTGCAATTAAAGGGATTGGTTCCTATTTTCCTTGCTACTAATAGGAATGTGAATTTGAGAGATGTTTTGTTCATTCCTTCCATTACTAAGAATCTTCTTAGTGTGAGTCAATAAGTTGATAAGGGATTCAAGGTGGAGTTTGGTGGTGATGCTTGTGTGGTCAAAAGAGAAAATGAATTGATTGCAAAAGGGAAGAGGCAAGATAAGTTGTTCAAACTTGGTGCTTGTGTTGTTGCTAACGAAGTTGGCTACATGGCAAAAGAACAAAATTCAATGCAAGAGGTGTGGCACAAGAGAATGGGACATCTCAACTACAAGTCATTGGAGGTGATGACAAAGAGGAAAGCTATGTTTGGTCTTCCTAGATCTCTAACAAGCTTGAATCATGTTTGTGAGCAATGTGCTTACCAACATCAACAATCCTCACGCAAGGACAAAGTCAAATTTAAAGACAAAGATGAGGAGGAAGATGATTCCTCTAATGCTTCATCATACAAGCTCAAGAAGAAGAAGATCAAGTGCTCTTATTGTGGCAAGAAAGGCCATTATGCCACCAATTGCTTCAAGAAGAAGAATCAACTCAAGCAAGCCAACATTACCAATGAGAAGGAAGACACTATTGCAAGTGATGGAGAGGGATCTCTTATGGTCTCTAGTTTCTCGTCTACTCCTTTCAAGAAGGATGGCCTATGTATATTGATAGTGGAGTCTCTTCACATATGTGTAGCTCCAAGGACTCTTTCTCTTCTATTGCACCTTACGATGGAGTCAAGAAATCAATATAAACTGCAAATGATTTTGAATGTCCTATTGAAGGCATAGGGAACATTCCCTTGAAGCTTGCATCCTCTAAAGTTCTTTCTCTCTCTAAAGTTCTTTATGTACCTAAGCTTACTAAGAATCTTATTAGTGTTGGCCAATTGCTTGATAATGGCCTTGATGTAAAATTCAATGTTGATACTTGCACTATAAAAAAGAATGATGAGATACTTGCATTAGGATCTAGATTTGGAGGCATCTATAAACGAGATCCAAATGAGTATGTGAATGCTTGTAATGTTGCTCTTGTGAACAAGCTCCCTATGGAGGAATTATGGCATAGGAGGTTGGGACATCCCAACTACAAATCCATGCTCTCTATGATCAAAGAAGCCAAAGCTATTGGCTTGCCAAAGTCATTCTCCAAGAAGATCAATCCTTGTGAGGCTTGTGCTATTGCTAAATCTCACAAAAAGCCATTTACAAGATCTTCTATCAAAAGCAAGCATCCTTTGGAGTTAATCCACTTGGATGTGCATTTCTCATCAACTACAATCAAGGGAGGAGCCTCTTGCCATTTTTACTTTCATTGATGATTTCACAAGTTTCACTTGGATATATCTTCTTGCTTCTAAATCTATGGTGTTTGATCATTTCCTTATTTTCAAAGCTTATGTAGAGAAGCAATTCTCATTCAAGATTAAAGCTCTTAGAAGTGATGGAGGTGGTGAATATATCTCCAATAAATTCCAAGATTTTTGTGAGCTTGAAGGCATCAAAAGAGAGTTCTCTTGTGCCTACTCTCCATCTCAAAATGGAGATTCTTATTTCTCTTGCTTGTTTCTTTAAGTGGAAGGTGTTCCAATTAGATGTATCCAATGGTTTTCTAAATGGTTATCTTGAGGAGGAGATCTATATGGAACAACCTCAAGGATTCATCAAGGATGAGTCCAAAGTGTGCTTGCTCTTCAAAAGTCTTTATGGACTCAAGCAAGCACCAAGATCATGGTATTCAAGACTTAATTCTTTTCTTATCTCACTAGGATTTACTCTTAGTGACTATGGTCCTTCCATATATCTAAAGTTTGTTGATATCAATCTTGTCATTCTTCTAATTTATGTTGATGACATTATTCTTTGTGGAAGTTGCATCAAGCTAGTTGATGAAACTAAGCTAGCACTTGGATGTGAGTTTAAAATGCAAGATCTAGGAGAGATACATTACATCCTAGGCCTAGAAATTGATTTTTATGAAAATCGTGTCTTTATATGCCAATCTAGATATGCTCACTCTATGTTGAAAAACTTCCATATGGAAAATTCTAAGAGCATAGATACTCCAATGGAGCAAATTGTAAAAGATCCTAATAAAGGTGGTGAAAGATCCTTTGAGGAAATCACACTTTTTAAGAGTCTTGTAGGCTCCTTGATTTGGCTTACCATTACTAGGCCCGATCTAAGTTTTTATGTGCACAAATTGAGTCAATTTATGCAAGGTCCTAAGATCCATCATTGGAAGATGGCCAAGAGGATTCTAAGATATGTATCTTCATCTTGTGATTATGGTCTACTTTATAAAAGTGAAGATCTATCCATTGTTGGGTACTCGGATTCGGACTTTTCAAGTGACAAGATGGATCGAAAGTCGATTAGTGCATACACTATCTTTCTTGGCGGCAATCTAATATCTTGGCTTTCCAAAAAGCAAGATACTATATCTCTCTCTTCATGTTAGGCCGAGTACAAAGCACTCACTACAAATACCAAAGAGGTGCTTTGGATCAAGAGGCTATTAATGGAGCTAAAGTGCATCAAGGAAGATGATCTACCAATGATCAAGTGTGATAACATCTCGGCCCAAGCTCTTGCCAATAATCCCATATTTCATGCAAGAAGCAAGCACATATAAGTGGCACACCATTTTGTGAGAGAAAAGCTTATTGGAGGAGAAATCTATTTGGAGCATGTCAACTCGTCCTCTTGTATTGTCGATCTACTCACCAAGCTTTGAGCAAAAGTGCTTTCATCAAGCATAGATCTAATCTTGGAGTGATATCAAGATCAATGTCTAAATCTTCATAGATAATTTCTTAGGAGGAGTGTGAAGAATTGAAAAAGATTATCTATGTTAGATATAGGGGTCTTATGTTTTTTTACATCAAGCATCTAGTAGGATGTTGATAGGAACAAATATGGCATAGATGGCAAATTATGCATTTCCACTTGTAATGCCACTATTGAGCCAAAATAGAGTAAGAGGCTAAACTTGTGCCAATTAGAGTGTAGACAAGTGTAATACCTTTGTTTGATGAATTCTAAGAGGTCCAATAGGATTTAGAGGTGGAACCATGTGAGGTCCAATATAAATTTGAGGTGTGCTTGAATATAGTCCAATAGAATTAAGAGGTGCATGGATCAATGGTCCAATAGGATTAAAAGGTGACAAAGTGTGATCCGATCATAGTTAAGCATAGTGGTAGCTCGTGGATCTACTAGTATCATTGTACTCCTCATTTTGGATCTTGATTTGGTGATTGTGTTGATTTTGAGTGTCATTGAATTTCTAGCTTTTTCTCTCTACCCGAGAGCTCATGATGATTTTTCTCTCTCTACCCGAGGAGAGCAGCTTGTTTTTACTTAGAATATTTTTTGAATACTTCCCACACGTGTGAGTGAGAGTTGGAAGTGATTGAATGCATGTAGTAGTGTGTTTTTGCCATAGGATCTAAGATTGATCTTGAATCTCAATCTAGACTTGATCTTGGTGCATCTACACACCTTAGGAGATCACAAGTACATGATGTGGACAATCCACACATGTGAAATCAACACATTTCATTAGAGAGAAGTTGTTATCTAATGAAATAGACATAGTGCATTGTAAGACAGAGAATCAGTTAGTTGATATACTCACCAAACTTTAAGTACTGATAAGTTTGAGTTTTTTAGAGAAAAGCTCTTTGTAAGAAAGATAAACTAGGCTTAAGGGAGAGTGTTAGAATAAGTAAGCCCGATTTAATCTCACAGTTCATGACTTTCCGTGTTCAGCAGTGATTTCAAGTTTTTTACTGTTTTGTGATAGTATGCATGTGTGCCAGTTTGACGGTACACGTAGTGTAAGTTGGGACATGCGTCCCGTAACGGGGACCGAACTACCATGTAGCGGTACCCCACAAGAATTAGATTGTGTATATATATCTTTCAGTCTCTTTTGTAAATACAGTTTAGAAGTGTTCTCTTGGGTTTGTGTGTGATCTCTCTTTACTATTAATCTGATTGATGTCAGATTGCTTGCAAATTAGCTAACTATACTGCCAGTAAGATCCTTGACATAAACTTCTAACTGCAAATGTTTGAGTAAAATTAAATTTCTATGAAAGGAAAATAGGTTGTGAAGGGCTTGTAAGGCTTCAAAATGTGAGCCAAAGGACCCACTATGCACATTTGTGTGTGTGAAAACAGCCTAAGTTCATTGTTTTTTATGTTTTTAACTACTTCCTCAATATTCCTACCATAAAATGACTATCAAGAATCGTTATCCCTTACCTCGGATGGATGACTTAATGGACCGATTGAATGATGCTACGTATTTCACCAAATTGGACCTTAGTTCGGGATACCCTCAAATTAGAATCCATGAGGGGAATGTTTTCAAAATTGGTTTTTGTTCTAGGTATGGCCATTATGAATTTTTAGTTTTTCTCTTTGGTCTAACTAATACCCCAACAACCTTCCAATAGATGATGAACGATATCCTTTGTCCATATCGAGGAAGGTTTGTAATGGTATTTTTGGACGACATTTTGGTTTATTGTAAGACTCTTGAGGAGCATGGAGCGCATTTGCATATGGTCTTAGATATTCTAAGACAGAGAAAGCTCTATGCTAAGGAGTCTAAGTGTGAGTTTTTTCAAACAAGACTCAAATCTTGGGATATATCATTTCCGATCCAGGTCTTGAGATCGATTACAATAAGGTCCGAAAAGTTCGTGATTGGCCTATCCCAGAAACCATAAGTGAAGTAAAATCTTTTTTGGACTTCATGGGTTTTTTCCATAAATTCGTTAAAGATTATGCCTTAATTGCATTACCTCTAACGAATATTCTTAAGTGAGTGACGAAAGCCAAAAGAGAAACTAAAGAAGATAATAAGAAGCGAAAGGTGTTCAAAAATTAGTGGACACTTGTTATTTGGACCGATGAACTTAATCAAAGCTTTGAGGCTTTATAGATGTTAGTGTCTAGCAAACCTTTCCTAGTGGAAATGGATGCTAGTGTGTTGTGTTGTGTGTGTGTGTGTGTGTGTGTGTGTGTGTGTGTGTGTGTGTGTGGACACCCATGAATGTGCGTATAATGTAGTCTATAACAATAATTAGACTTTACTTACGTATTATCTTTTTCTTATATCTACTATCGACATTTAATTAGCATTTTTGGAGGCCAAATTGAAATCTCAACTTAGAGATAGTTTCATATTTGTCAATACAACTCTCAATAGTGTTATTACAATTTTTAGCAAGTACATAAGTGAATGAGGTCATGTTTGGACCCATTCTTATTGGCTATTTTTAGTACATTGCATCTAGACTAGAAATTCTAGGTTTTTGATTAAGTACATAGAAGTTGCCATTTTAGGGCATACTTAGGAAAAGTGGCTAAATGAAATTAAGGTTGCTATAAATAGTTGTACCTGCGTGGAGAACATCTTTGATGGTTTTCTCATTATATCTTGAGTTTCTATGTGTAGAATGTTGTTTTCTTGTTGATCGAGCTTTCACATGTGTGGAGTATTGTGTTGTATTGTTGTTGTATGGACAAGGACAATACTAAGTCAGATCCAAGTGGTTATCATCTGATCTTGATGCATTTCCAAGTTCTAGCATACATAAATTTGATTTTTCTATGTTGTAGATGATCTAGATGTGTAATCCAAATTCAAAACCCAATGGTGGACTGGTGGCTGCAGCAGATAGGATTGCTGATTGAATGAAAATAGTGAAAATTACTCTGACATGAATCCTTAGCAGAGGATTACAGTAGCTCATAAAACTTGTAATTAACTAGAAGCCCAACAATCTCTTTCTCTGATTGTTGAGCCATCAACTTTGAATACAGTCCTGTAGCCTTCTGTTCTTGCATAGCAAATAAAACTTGTAACCAGCTAAAATCCTAGCTATCTCTTTCTCAAACTGATTTCTTCATCACTTTTATTACATTCCTAACGCCTTCTTTTTTTGCATAGATTAGTTATCATAAACCAAAACACAAAACTCAATGGTGGACTGGCACTGATATAGAAAGATATTGATTGAGGCCAACAAGAGCAATCTCACAATAAAGAGAGAATGGAGATTCTAAGGCTGGTTCAAATGGGTCTAAGAGATTAGTATGAAACAAGAGTACAAGGTCACAAATGTTATCTTGCCACCTCACAACATTTGAGTGGTGGGCAGAGGAGATGCAGACTACATAACTAAGATCATGGGCTCAAGCAAGGACCTAGATCTTGGTATTCTAGGCTTAATACCTTTCTACTCTCAATGGTTTGATTGCATGTGATACGATTCAAGAGTGACGTTTGTGGATTGTCCTATGACAAGTAGGGCAAATACTACAACGTTTATCAGTCATTCTACTTGATCTGGCATTTAATAAACAAGACAACATCAAGAGAATCCCAAACAAGCCTGGTAACATGCAAAATACATTTCTAAACAGAGAGTGAAGAGAAATAACCCGTTAACAAATCCTAAGAAGAGGATTTGTCAACATCAATCTACTGAACACCCATGTACCATGCAACCAAACATGCATACAGGTCTATCCCTACATTTTCATCAATAGAAAAGCACTACACTGAGTCACATGCATGCATGCATCATAACATTATGGAAAATTTGCAAATTTTAGTTTAAAAAATGGCCAAACTTCCGATAGCCATAAATTTCTCTACATGACACCAAATTGGTCGCTGTAAAGCACAATACGGAGGGAGAGTACGTCTACAAGGCAGTTCACACATCACCTTGCCACCTAGGCTTCACACGTGTGAGCTGTAACTAACTAGAAAACAGATAGGAGGGCGCAGTTTTTCAAGGTAGTATCTTCAAAAAACCATCTCCAGCCTAGTATGCATCCAATCAGAGGTTACAAGAACTCTTCTAAGGTTCATTAGAGAGGCATAGAGGCTTCTATCAGGTCTAGCAAGCAATCATAGGCTCATATCAAGCAAAAAATGCATTTTTGGATGCCTTCAACAAGCAAAACTTCAACATAATGGTGCCTAAGCCTCACACAACCAAATTGGATGCATGATGGCTCAAATAAGAGGAAATTCATCATATATTTAAGCTTGTAATGAGATCCAACAGGTTCATACCACCATTTGATAGGTATTCATGCTCAAATGTCCTCAAAAACACAATATTTTTTGACATTTTGAGACTCTCAATGGTGTCCAATCCTAATCAAACTTCATGACAGCCTTAGAAAAGCTTCATTATACCTTTGAGAGCATGCATGCAAAATATTGGCCATGAATTTTATGAAAATATCCAAAATTAGTCCAAAAACCATGTTATTTTGACCAATTTTGACCACTTTTGACATGAACCTTTATTCTCAGTCTTGAACAAGATCTTTGAATAATCATCCTCATCATAGTAGATATCACAAATTTGAGCTAGCAACTTTGGTTCACCAAAAAAATCTGAACCTTTTGTTCTGGACATCATCAATTACAATTTATCGTCTTTTACCATAACAACCCACAAATATGCCTCATATGAATAAAAATCGATCTCTTCCTTAGAAACTTTCTCTACCATTGTCCTTTTAGTGGTGGGTTATCATGCACGGTAGAAACTTTTGATGGTGATTCACCATCACCTCTTGGATGACTCTTCCTAAGTTTCTTATGCGTCGCTTTTGGAGTAACAAATCCTTCGGATACTTTAAATTTAATTCTTTTTGGGTTTGTTGTTACAAAAAGGATTAACATGACAAATTTAGCAAATAGTCATTAAGATGGCTATTTGTGTCGGTTATTTAAAAATATCAAACAAAAATACTAACCATTTTTTAATTTTTTGTGAAAATTATAAAAAAAGTACATAAAAAATTGCCAAAATGTCTAACAATAAAACTATAAACAATGTTTAGTTCATCAGTAAAATTACACTTATTCATACGAGAAATTGATACGTGGTATCAAGTTAACTAATGATACTAAAGATCGATACCGGATATCGATCTCTCGTATCATTTTTCATTTTGATACTGCAAAACGATACCGCGTATTGATTTCACACACTACATGGAAAAAATAACAGAGTTAAATTTAAAATCCATTATGACAATTGATAAGGTTGAATTCTAAATTTTTGTGCTTGAGAAAACCACATGATACGAGAGGACAATATCGCGTATCGAGCTTGCATACCATTTACCAAAAGGATACGACAAATAGATACTCGGTATCGATTTCTCGTATCATCTTCATCCATTTTACATTCGAACTAGTCAATCAAGTAACATCTACCCAAATTTATAGCCATCAGCGAGTTTCTTTATTTATTTAAAAATTTTCTCATAAACAGAGACTTTGCATATAAATAATTATGTGATGGCGGTTAGTCAATTCTGACAAATGATACGTTGTGTCGATACACAATATCGATCTATCATATAATTAGCGGTATATGATACTTGAGAATGATACTGCGTATCAATCTCTAGGATTTGATGATCGAAATTATTGTTCAAAAATCTGTAAAATGGGCTGATCTTATAGAAATACAAATTTTAAGAATCTCTAATCACTTTCAAGTGACAAAAAATTTAGTCATTACTAAATATTATCTTAAATGGTTAAAGCATCTTAAAGAAATAAAAAAATTCTATGCTCCAAAAATGCTTATTTGAGTGCTTGGCCATCTTCGGTGATTCTCCCGAACGAATTATCGTTGTGACATAGAGCGCTGTGAGAAAATAGTCGCCCACGTCGTCAACATCTATCATGTGTGAACGAGAATCGGAGGCAAAAACATTATGGCATGAAAACAGAAGAATGCTATGCTCCCTAGGTCGCGTGGGAGAAAATGGGATGTGAAAAATTTTATATTGTGGTGGACTCCAAATTTTTTTAGGATTTGATTTATAGATATTTCAAATCCATTCACTAGTTTTAATGTTTTTTGGGGTCCACAATTGAGGGTATTAAGGGCCTTGAAATTTTCATTTTAATGAACCTGTTTTTTTTTTCTTAGTGCAGCTTGTTTTCACTATGTCTATATCCATGTCATCATACGTGACGTTCGTGTTTGAAGGAGAACTTTCTGTTTCCAATTGCACGATTTTACTCTCAAGCTATCTCTTCAAATATGAGGTCAAGTCTTAGGAAAGCACCACAAAAAGTGCGGATGTCGCTTTTTTTGTGAGCTCTTATGTCAAGTTAGAGTTTCAAAATGAGCATAATGTTTTAGAAAACTCATGTTTCGAGTCAGGCTTTAAATTGGAGGCCCCCATTTCTAATATGGTTGAATCCTCTTTTGTTGCTTTGTCTTCTGAATCAAGCATGTATTTCAATGACGAGGGAGGTCAATTTGAGTGTTATATCGAAGTATCTCTTCATACAAATTATCAAGATATTGATGAGAGTGTTATGAGGGAGACTAAGGATGACAATGATGGAAACGACATTGACGATGACGAGAATGATGCCGACACCGATGACAATGTCCGAAAGTCTCAAAGATGTGGGAAGGCATTTCATGTTGATCAAAAATTTTCAAGCTATGGCCATAGGAGGAATCTCTAATCAACTTCCAAATTTTGCTTGCAACATTACTCGACTACATAATGCACCTCCAAAGGATTTGGCAAAGCTCCAACAATAATACGTTCTTGATTAAATAAAAGAAATAACAACCCAGTCTCTAGAAGCCAACAAGAAACAACAATGTCTTGCCATCATCAGATAGCGATTCATCTCATGATCGCAACAACAGGTATATATTGTTATTGATATTGACATCAATTGCACTTTATTTGTTATTTGAATATGAGTTTATAATTTTTCTTGCAAATTTATTCTTACAATGACATTTGATTGGAATTATGAATTCTGGAGAAATTATCGTACCTCCACGTGATTTAGAGAAAGAAAAAAACATTGAGCTCTATCACAGGGAAAAGGAGCAAGCAAGACTAAAGTACAATGAACAACTATTGACTGGTTCATCTTCAAGCTCTTCCATCAGTCGACGTAGACCGCCTATTGATCCATCACATGGGTGTATATTGATTTATGTCATAATTTTTTTATTTATAATAGTGATGTACTCCGATTTGGTTGAGGATTGTAATATAGTATATTGCTCTTTGGAAAGCCAAGACACCACTCCATCACAAATGAAGGTTGCAAATGCACTAAATGTTTGTCAATTTTTGTCACATGTTACAAATCGACACATGTTAGAATTTGTCAATTTTCACTTCAATGACACTGAAAGAATTTGTGCCATTTGCAATTGGAGAGACGCTGAATGTCATACAACGGTCCTCATATAAAGCAATTACCTCGTCGTCTACATCAAGGCTTAAAAGAGATGATGGAAATTGATGAGCACATTAATCAAGAGACCAATGCATCTGAATCTAGCTCATCTAGATCTACTTTTTCGCAAACAAGTTCCAATGATGAAAATGGGCTTCTAATGGATGAAGAATTTGAAGTCATGGGAGACATGTTGGACGATATGTACGAGAACAAAAGTGCAGCTAGACACAATGAACAAGATGAGGAGCCACTTTTGTCTAAATAAGAAAAAAAATTACGAGAAGAATCAAAGACCGCATTGTATCCTGGATCAAAGACATCTCGTTTGGCGACTTCTCTACTTCTATTAAATCTTCAAGCCAAATGTAGATGGAGTGACCAAAGCCTCAAATCATTATTTGAGTAAAAATTTTTTCATCTACTTGTCATTTTTGCTTTGAAACAAAATCTACAATTTGAACATCTAGTGATAATTTTTTTACAATGACTTCTTTTGTCATGTACAGAATATTGAAAAACAAAATTCTCCCAGAAGGGAATGTCATGCTTGAGACAAGAGATAAGGCATGAAAGATGTTGTCTAACATCGGGATGGACTACAAGCAATATCATGCATGTCCAAAAGATTGTATTTTATATCGAGGAAGGTACGAATCACTCAAGAAATGTCCCATTTGTGATACTCCTTGATATAGAGATGATTTGCAAGGGGCAACCATTCCATGCCAAGTTTTACGACATTTTTCAGTAATTCCACAATTGCAACGTTTATTTCGTTGTAAATTTCTTGCACAACTTATGGACTGTCATGCACACTATACCTCTACGGATGGGATGATGAGGGTATGGCCTTCAAATTCACCTGCATGGAAACACATCAACAAAGAGTATCCAAGCTTTGCCAATGAGTCAAATGCTTGTTTTTTGTGCGAGACAAATCTTGTGGGAAGATACTCTTATAGTCTCAAAGAAGTTCTTTATGAAAATCATCATAAATACTTGCATAAAGGCCATCAATTCAGAGACACTCATAGAAGAGGTTTTGGAGGAAGAGTTGAGAGAGAGATGACTCCAAAGATGATGTTTGTGGAAGATTGGTGAAAATTATGGGAGGAATCTCAAGCAAAGCCAATCGATGGTATGAAAAGATTATCTATATTTCATCCTTTCGAATATTGGAATAACCTTTTGATTAATAGCCTACTTGATCCCATGCACATATTTAAAAATGTGGGTAAATCTATTTGGAAACACTTGATTGGTGAAAACGATACATTGCTGCAAGGCACGATCTAAAAGAATCAAACACCAAAAAAGAATATTGGATATAAGGATGGTGAAGATCATGCTCCAAAAGTACCTTGGACATTCACTAAGGAGGAGCTTAACCATGTGTGCTCCATTATTCATGACATTAGAACACCAACTGATTTTGCCCATTCTCTACGGTCGTCATTCATAGTGGAAAGTTGCAAGGTGTCAAATCTCATGGTTGGCTAAAGATGATTCAATTCATCTATCCATTGTCAATTCGCGGGTGCTTGTCAAAAGATATTTGTGAGACCATATACAAACTATCAATCATTGTTAGGTATTTACATGTACGTGGTGCAACTTTTTATTTAGTATTTATTGATTGAAAATTCAAATAGACATAAAATGGATTGAATATGTTGCAAATGGATGTGTTCAAAAGAAATCCATGAGCTGGATCTTCGCAAGTGACATGAGGATATGGTGGAGATTGTGTGCATATTTGAGAGATATTTTTCGACTTCCATCATGGACTGGCAAGTGCATTTATTGGTGCACTTGGTTGAAGAAGTTTCTATTGCTGGTCCAGTGCACACTAGGTATAAGTGCATAAATTTTCTTTTGCATGTGTATTTAAGTCCATCCAGGATGCTCGCAGTGAGTGTTGCCTCTTTGATATCATTGTCACCCCCACGGCCCACCGACGTCAATTTGGCTGTGATGGCGCTTTATGAGCGCGTCCTGGGATGTTTCCGACATAGTAGTGGCATCTCTGATCATATTTGGAGCACTATTGGGGTGAAGCAAGGTTGCTCCCTTTCACCGATCCTCTTTGGCCTGTATATTGATGAGTTGGAGAGAGTCATTACATAGTGTGGTGGTACTAGTTGCAGGCTTGGAGATCTCTTGATTGTTATCCTTCTTTATGTCGATGATGTTGTGCTAGTCTCACCGACTACAGAGGGCCTACAGCGACAGATCCATCCGGTTGAACGGTTGGGAGTGAGTTGGATTGCTTACATGAGTCCTGTACCAGATGGGGCCCAGGGGTGAATATTGGGAAGACCAAAGTTATGGTTTTCAACACTTCTCGGGCATTCATGCAGCGACAGGAGCTCATTTCTTATGGACAGGTTCTAGAGGTGGTCCCTTCATATACATACCTGGGGATCCTTTTCCCGTGTCCTACTTTTAGTATGAGACAGGCTGCTACCACTCGACTGGGGAAGGGACATGCCTCCCTTGTTCAGCTAGATGATACATGAACTCATTAAATAAAACACTTTTATATAACCATTTGTGACTTTTTAGGTGGATGTTCTTTATGGAAAAATACATCAAAGTCTTAAAAGATTTTGTAGGTCAAAAGGCAAGGCTTGAAGGTAGCATGTTAGAGGGATGGTTAGTTTATGAATCTCTCGTTTGTGTTACTGAAAATTTGCACCAACTACATCCACCTGCTCCACTATTGTGGCGTGATGAGGAAGCTGAAGAGGTAACAAGTGAAAAACCTCAAGGGATGGGAAAGGTCCATAGGTTGACACCCTTCCAACGAGAAAAAATTTCTACATTCATGCTTTATAATTGTGGAGTTATGGATAAATGGCTAGACCTATATGAAGAAGATAAAAAAGAGAGGGCCTTGTCTAGAAAGCGCCAACGACATACACACATGGCCACAAGTGCAGATGATGTTGAGCCATTGCCCAAGCAATGCACTATAGAGTGGATGCATGGCACACTACAAAAAAAAAACAAAAGAGGGACCAAAAATATCAAATGCAGAATGGGACTTTACAAGAGGATGCAAATGGAAGGTACTATTCTTTAGATACTTTATTATTAGAACATTCTCGTTTATAATATTTGTTTAATCATTTTGAAACACGATGTTCATTCATAGTGATTATTTATGAGATTCATGTTTGTCATGTGGCAGTACAAAATATATAATGCTATATGGGCTTTTGGTTTCCACTTTCGCGTTGAAAGGATTGGTAACAAGAGACGCACACACGATTGTGGTGTAATAGCATCTTTCCAACAAGAAAGTCAAAGTAGTGCACGAGATCAGAATCCCATCTCAGGAGACATAGAATATGTAGGAACTATACAAAATATTTATGATGTGTCATTTGGTGAAAGTGGACACTATTTTTTTTATTTGATGTGAAATGGTTCAAGGTAGTTTGTAGAGGGCCAAATGCAACTGTAAAATCGGATCCAAGTGATTTTTTTGCAATTGATTCATCAAAAACATTGAGCATGGAGTCCTTTGACACATTGGTGTTGCCTCGTCACTATGAGCAGGTCCAGGTGCACATGCTATGCTATCATGTTTTGCATATGATTGCAAGTGACTTCAGTATTTGAGTTCTCGATATGTTTTAAAATAGTAATTTTTGCAGGTGTTTTTTCAACCAGGTCGACTAAACAAGATATGGTGGTTTGTAGCTCAAGTTGAACCACATTCATGACGAGTATTTTAGGGTCAAATGTTGAGAATGAAATGGAAACCTTCATTTTAACTATGAGATTGAGCTGTCTAGAGATGTAGTAAATCTTCAAACCATACTTAAAGCACCCATTTCCATAGATGTTGAGAATAGATATTCTAATAGTCAGGATGATGAAATAATTTTTGAAAGTGAGAGTGATGATGAAAATAATCTAAGAGGAGATGAATTGCAAGATGTTGTCGCTGATGAAATTAATTCTTGTAATTATGAATAAAAATTGATTATTGCAATTCCGAATGAAATTGATTCTTGCAATGCTTTCAAATGATAGTTATTTAGCCAAAACAGAATCTCATTTTTGGTCAAGGAAGTGAAAAGAATAGACATAGTTTGACTTCAATCCCATTTTTTTGGAGACTCATGTCGGTGAAGATAGATGTACGGTTTCATGTTCCAAGAAAATTCTCATTTTTTAACAAATGTTGCAAAAGCAGTAAATCACTAAAAGCATGTGAGTTAATGAAATTACCACCACAAACTATGATAGAATCAAGTGTTTCATCATAGTCAATCCCCTTGAATTGAGCATATCCCTTGGCAACTAGTCTTGTTTTATAATTGTTCACACTACCATCTTGTTTAAGCTTGATCTTAAAGACCCATTTGCAAACAGTAACATTTTGTATCTTTGGTGGAGGATCAATAATTTTACAAGTATCTCAAACAATGCATCATATACTCACTTTTCATTGCATCAAATCACTCTTTTGTTGTTAAAGTTTCATTTACTATTAGAAATCAATGATAAACTTGATTGTTATTGTTTACGAGGTACATTAAAGTCGACAGTCGTGACCAGCTATCATTAGTCGTAGGCTAGTCTATTAGTCTACTCATAGGTTTCCTCTCTCTATCAAGAATTCAGGGTATACTTGTACATTTTACATTCTGTATGAGTTGGGCTTCTATCAGTGATCCTGTGATAGAGTCCGGGCTTACACTCTTGCAATATGACATTGCAAGAGATTCATCCAATGAGTTGCTGGTGCTGAGTAACTTTCTGCTTCAGGCCTTCAAGGAGAATAATGACACATTGTCACAGTGTCTGACAAGGGGTAGTCTTAAACTCCAAAATTTTTGCTTTCCAATAAGATTTGTAAGACATTTTTGCTCTTTTCTTTTGTCGAAAATTGCCCTTTGATGATGGATGCAGCAATACCCATGAGTTCTTCATATATTTTGTTGGATTCCAGTTATCAGCTTCATCTTTCTCATTGTAAAGAATCACAGACTCGATTGTAGATCTGGGTCTCCTTGCCATTGCTATTTTCAAAGCTTGGGCGCCAAAAATCTCTTTGATATGATATTTAATTTCAATTTTTTGTATCACATTTAATCTAATGTGAATGCCAACAT
The DNA here is from genome assembly GCA_029204225.1 of Diphasiastrum complanatum. Lineage (NCBI taxonomy): Eukaryota > Viridiplantae > Streptophyta > Lycopodiopsida > Lycopodiales > Lycopodiaceae > Diphasiastrum > Diphasiastrum complanatum. The sequence goes on along the minus strand of CM055100.1, from coordinate 45,037,650 downwards.
AGTCACAGTTACTGCGTATACCATATTTTATGTAACTGTACATACTATATTTCTATAACTGTAACTAGTATAGTTAGAAAATTTCATTATCTAACCAGCATAGTCAAGTAAATTTAATTGAGGTATTGACGTTGGGTAGATTAGCATGTGTCGGGCAGGAAGAAGAAACCAATGGAATACATCCATGCTACCCGGACACAAATTTCAAAGTTTTCTATATTGCAATTTATTTTTTAGCTAATTTGAACTACGTTACGTATATTTCAAATCTGTGCATTTTGATTGGACCTGGTGACGGTCGAAACTAAAGGAAAAAAAAATAGTATCCTTACAAAGGGTCTTTTTGATATTGAGAATTCCTCTAATGTGTATCCCAGAGAGATCAATTGGATAACGAATCATAATGAATCCAAGAATAATAACTGAATTGATATTCAGCAGGACTTTGGATATCTAGATTTGATTCTAGATTAGTAATCTAAAGTTTTTTGTAGTTGAAGATGATTGTCATCTTGGTATGCGTTCAGCCTTCAATTACCAGTGGTTTCTAGACCTTGAATATGGTAGATCGGCCCTCCAGTACTTGAGATTATTGGTCACACCATGATTTAATTCCATGTCAAGGCCAGTTTGTGACTAATTACCTTGAGAGGACCCAAACACTCTAATTGAGACATTTTGAGCATTGCATGTTTGTGTGATAGATATAGGCAGGAGGATTGCATGAAGAGGTGTGATCTATTTATAGTTGACCTGCATGGGGATTGCATGGTTACATGCACGTGACTCTACTCTCTATATAATGAGGTGGGGATTCTCCCGTTGACATAATGAATTTAGGCTACCAGTTTCTCTCTTCTCCTCTTGCTTCACATGTCCTAGGATTGGTTGGGCGGTTTGGCTCCATAGTCTCTTCTATTGTGTTTTCCTATCCTCATCTTAGGAGCAATCCTATAGGGTCATTACAATTTGCAAGGTCAATAATCTACTGTGGAAAATCATGGAAGTTTTTAAATTGAATGGCACATAGCAAAAGATCTAAAAACATTAAAAATTATGTATAATATCTTGCATAGTGTAAATGCAAAACATCCATGTCTTTATTGCGTGAAAGATTGTTATGACATGAATGTGGGACAATCAAATAATGCGTCCATGCGAGATATGAAATATTCAAATTTGGAAAGTGTTCTATCGATTTCTTTGAAGAGTGTCCACATTTGAACATTGCACACGGATGTCAAAATGATAGAAAAATTGTCATATCTTTATATTCTTTTTGCTTGGAATACTAAATCTGAATCCTTAGCAAAGTCGACAATAATAAAATTGGAGGAGGTGTTTTCAAGGGCAAGATTACATAAAAATAATTTTTAAAATGGAAAAAAGTGAAAGACTATTTGGGAATTCTAAAAGTGTTCATAATAAGCCATCAATTGGTGGTGCTAAAGCAAGAAGATTTCTATCCAATCATGTAGGCAAATCTTCTTGGATTTCTATCCTCTCCATCCCTTATCTCATTACTAATCTAGATCCATTCATTAGATGTGGTAAATACGTGTATAGTCGCACATTCTACAAAAATATACTTGTTTTCTGACAGTCTACAGAAATACAAAGGAATTGGTGACAATGTTCTGACGACGACTATTTGGCCACCCTTTGACAATTAAGCCAAAATCCACTATATGTAATTGCATGCACCAAGGATTCTCTGCTCGCTTCTCTCTGTCGCGACGTTCACATCACTTGATGAGTGATATCCTAACAAATCTTAGTGTAGAATGTGATATTTGGAAAGAAATTATAGTAGCCACACAAGATTTTGAGGAAAAGGAAGCTAAATGGAGCAAAAGTTAGAAGTTTGGAGAAACTTTGATACTTTGATAAAATGTTATTAGAAAAGATGATTTATCAGCTGCAAATGTCAAAAATTTACTAAACCATTGCACTACATTTGTCAATAAATTTGTAAGAGACTGATGGAGCAATGATCATGCTAATTATTGCATGTTAATTTCTATATGCTACATTTTTGTAGACAATGCAATCACATTATTATCTCTTTGTTCTCTACCTTAACATTATTGTTTGATACATGTCAATGCATATTTTGTTATCCATGTTTTAGAGTTCTCTGATACCACCTTGAAAGATTTTAGTATTGTTTTTCCAGAGCTTTTCAATTAATGTACATCTAAAATCTTGTTTCATTCATATTCATCCAAAACTTTATAGATACAAATAATGAAAGCCCAAGAATGAGAATGAGAGTGATAAAATCTAACACCCATAATACAAAAAAAAAAAAAACATTATTTTCAACGAGGTCAACAAGTACTTTTATTTACAATGGCGTATGACATGAGTGTATCTACTCTCTCATCAAACAAATTGAAGACACATAACGGAGCGACAACTTGTGATAGTTGTGGTACATTTCTCTCCCTAGACAGTATTTGAAACAATTCAGGAACAATGAGATATGGTTGATGTATAATCGTGTTGTTGTCAATGTCCATCCCCAAAACAACAATGTAAACAAAGTACATGTGCTTGCATGGTGTAAACTTACCGCTCGATATGCCTCTCACAAAATCTATACAAGTGCACTGTGGAGATTTGTGGATTATACAAGTGCACTGTGAAGATTTCTGGATTATAACCAAGTAGGTGCTCTTGTTAGGATTTGTTGTGAAACTCTACACATGAAAGGAAACTCTCAATTTTTCACTCTCACATCCTCTTCAAAATACATGCCCTTAATTTGATAGCTTTTTGTAATTCTCTCTTTTGCGAGAACCAAACTTGAGTTCCTCCTTCTGGTTTTTCCTCTTTGTGGAGGAGTGGTAAATTCTTCCATTGATTGGCGGCATGTTGGTTGCCCACACAATGGATCTGATGATCCAATTTTGTGCTTTTACTAACATGTAGGCACCCTTGTTAAGAATGTCGGCCTCATCTTGGCTAAGTGAAGTCTCGGAGCTTATACACCATTTGTTGTTAAGGCCATATTTAGCTAAGGACATGTAATAGTCTAATATGGTAGACCAGCCCTTCGGTATTCAAGATTGGTGGTCATGCCAAGATTTAATTCCATATCAAGGCCTGTATGTGACTTAATGATCTTGAGAGGACCCAAACCCTCTCTTTGAGACATATGGAGTAGTGCATGTACGTGTGATATATATAGACATGAGGACTGCATGAAGAGCTGTGATCTACTCACAGTTGGAATCATAGGGATTGGTTTGATACCTTTGTGAGGATTTGTGATGGACAAGAGGTGTGCCTAGGTGTTTTCCATAAATTCATTAAAGATTATGTCTTAATTGCATTATCTCTAATGAATCTTCTTAAGGGAGTGAAGAATGGCAAAAGAAAAACTAAAGAAGATATTAACAAAAAAGCCGAAAGGTGTTCAAATATTAGTCCACTTGTTATTTGGACCGATGAACTTAATCAAAGCTTTGAGGCTTTGAAGATGTTAGTGTCTAGCAGATCTTTCCTGGTGGAAATGGATGCTAGTGACTATGCGGTAGGTGCAGTCCTTTACCAGGATGGTAGACCAATGGATTTCAAAAGCAAGAAGTTGGACCCAGCTCAAAGTAGATATCCTAGTTATGAGATTGTTAGCACATTCATTGACGAGCTCATCCCGTCGGTCTGGACCAAAGTCCTGCTCGTTTCTCAACCGGAGTCTCACGATCCTCACCACGACGAGCTCCACAATCTCAACCGGAGCCGGACCACTACCTCATACCTCTCGACCGAACGAAATCATCAATTCTCAACCGAAGTGCTCAGAAAAAAAAAAAAAAAAAAAAACTCGACCGGAGCACTGCCATCAATTCTCAATTGGAGCATTTTGCTCGCATCTCAACCAAAGTGCTCAGTAAAAACTCGACCAGAGCACTGCCATCAATTCTCAACCGGAGCATTTCGCTCGCATCTCAACCGAAGTGCTCAGTATAAAACTCGACTGGAGCACTGCCATCACATCTCAACCGGAGTGTTAAGTCCAATCTCGACTGAAGCACTCTACTCAGATCTCGACCGGAATACTCTACTTAGATCTCGACTGGAGCACCCTTCTCAAATCTCAACTGGAGCACTCTGCTCAAATCTCAACCGGAGCACTGCCATCACATCTCAATCGAAGGACACAGTCTTCTCTCAACTGACGGCCTACTACCAATCTCAATCGGAGCCGGAACCCTGTCAAATTTCAACCGCAACCGGAACCTCACTCAAGTTCCGACCGATTCACATCCGTCCTTAACCATCACAAACTGCAATAGACCGTAATATTACAATTTACGGCCTTCGAACGACCTCCATCGATCACCCCAAACCAAAATCAATCGGTAACAGACCACAACACCCACATTCTGCCATCCGTATCCACCGTACCCAGAGTGCACGAGTTTATTCCACCATCCTACGACACTCTACGAGCTAGCATGGATCGCCCTAACGATCTGAATACTACAAAGGACTATCCACCAGAGATGGTCTCACCATCTACCGAACAGGCTCGATTTAACAGGTATTCAAGGATGAAATCCCAAGTCCAAGCACCATCCACAAACCCGTTCGACAGATGGGAACCTACGCATTATGAAGCTCCTTACGAACGACCACAATTCCATGCTGTCGAATCATCCCATGCACGAGCTCACTTAAACGGAGCTTTCGCAAATAATATTTCACGTACTTAAAAAAGGACCCCAAATCTAGACTTACCTAAGTACAATGGTAATACTGATCCTCAGCAATTTCTCCAAGTCTTTGAGAACGCATGTGACATCTACGGCGAGACAGCACCAGAGGCCATGGTACAGCCCTTCTCGATGACCATGATCGATCGAGCACGAGAGTGGGCTTTTAACCTTGATCGTGAAGATAAACGTGACTGGTTACTCTTGAAAGAGGCATTTATCAAATGGTTCAAGCCTTTTCGCTTGATCAAAAGTCGTTTTGTCAAACTAAGTAATATCAAAATGACAAAAGACAAAAAAGTATGTGACTATATCGAACAATTTAAACGATTAAAAAGTCAGGTACAAGAGCAACCTACCGAGTCCATGCTCATCATTTGGTTCCTCGTTGGACTTCCCCAATGGATCAGACGTAAACTTCGTTCCAATGATGAATATACATCATTGAAACAAGCCATGTCTGCTGCCATTTGAGAAGAAGACGAGGGCTCAGATGTTGAGGAACCACGAGAACGGAGAGCACATCGTGCTGTCCAAGAAGCTCGACCAAACGATGACACATGAGAACAGTTATGGAAAACACAGATGGAGTTGCTTAATCAGCAACACCAACAACAGATGGAGAAACTCACCAAAGAGTTTCAAAACACTCTTAAGTCTATCCAAAGTTTGATGCCAGGTCAGTTACCCACTGGCCAAATCCATCATAGACGAGAACACGTGGTGCCCTCACTACCGAGGTACACACACTGGCAATGAGTGCTCTTCATACCAATCGGTCCCAGATACCTCCTTGATCAAATGTGAAATCTGTGACTTTATGGGGCATACCTCCCTTTATTGCTATTATAACCCGAGGAATCAGTCTCACAACCAGTTAGGAGGACATTATCAACCTCCTCGACAACCATTTGTTTCACAGCAACAACACACACCCTATCCACCACGAAACAACCAGATTCATATACAAGAGTTGCCCAGACCACCTAGACATCAACCTCAACAACAGCTGGCACTCTTAGGACCATGACCACGAGGACACAGGATCTAGGAGCACAAAAAAATAGACATCCTCAAGAGTCTGCACACACACACCTGGTAAAAAACTCCTATGATCAATCATATCATCCTGATACATCAATTCCATCATCCACCAATCACCAGTATCAAACCGACAGCTCATGCTCGTGCAAACAAGCTGAGTATTCCACACCACAAGACAATTCAACTCAGCTAGCCATCCAAGATGGTTATGCTATCGCCACTAGACCCATGAGCAACCGCTGCTTTATCTGTGGCGAAACAGGACATTTCATGGCTGACTATAAAGTTAAAAACCAATACCATGTAGAATGTCCCAACCGTGTTCGCAAACACAGCTTCAAAGACTGTCCTAAACGACCTAATAGGATCCTTCCAGCACGTCATATCACATCCGAACCTATTAGAGTTCTTACTAGAGCACAACACCAACAACACGAACAACAACAAAACCATGGAAAATCAATTGACCCACATGGAAGCCATTTGACGACCTCCACATTACCAAAAGATTACCCAGACCCAAAAGTGGAACAAAGGCAATACAACGAATTTCAAGATGAATTTTTGCGAGAGGAAGAACATACGAAAAGTCCATTATCAGCTCATATCCTCAGAAAGGAGCAATCCCTACAAGGACTTGAAGTATTTTCTGACCTTCTGCAAGCTCAACTCACCATGTCGTTTCATAGTGCGATCAAATCCTTCATCGAACTTCAACGCTATATCCATCATAGTTTTCAGCTGCCTCCTATCCCTGATGAACAACGAAAAGTAGAAGAGATTCCTGAAATTCCTCAGATTCCTATGGATCTAATGAATATAGGTGCTGCTAAGGGGAATAGCATCACACTACCTTTGTCCTATAAAGATTATCCCGCAGTATTTGCTATCCTCAATAGCGGATCATGTGTTAATATAATGGCTTTGTCATTGGCAAAGTCATGGGGCTTCAATACCCTCGATCAACCACATTATAAATTTCGTATGGCTGATCAACGAGTTACTGACCCTGTTGGTCATTTATCAAATATAAAAGTTCGAATAGAAGGTGTCAAGTTTATCATCGATTGTGTCATCTTAGACCTACCAGAGGATGCCAATACATATAAACTCCTTCTTGGTACACCCTGGCTCCAGATGGCAGGTGTTGTCTAAGACTAGAAGAATATCAAAATTACCTTTGGCAACCACAATAAACGAGTCACTGTTGACTCAAATGGCCATGTCAAACCCGCCAAGGTATACAATGATTGGTCTTCTACAACATATGACAAATCAGATAGTGTCCCGATCCAACCAACATGCCACTATACATGAACCACGGACATAATCAATTGGGGTCATGCACTAGCCACCGTGGACTGTGCGGATTCCAATCGATGTCGTATCGAAACGGCTGTAGAAGATGTGGATATTGTCCCATCTTCTACAGACATTGACACACCCATCATCCCACTTATGATGATAGACCCCATTCCTATAGCTTGGTGCCCAAGAGAACCTAGTGTCTCTATTGCCCATGTTTCAGAAGAAGGCATTCTTTCCATAGATGATGGCGAGATGACGGATGATCATGTACTCCTTTATCTAGATGCTCAACGTTATCCATCCAAAGTCATTCCTAAGGAGATCTAATCACCAGGACCGTTAGCTCATATCCAACTAACATCCAAAGTACCAAACACACAAGCATATAGGCCCAAATCCAAAGTATATACTTGGGACGTGTATCCTGACGAAGTCTGGGATACAATCGATGCCGATATGGTAAGTGAGGCCACAACACCACCTATTCAAAAACCACAAAAACCTCGGTTACAAAAACATAAAATTATTGATACAAAATTAATCGAGCATAGAAAACAGATGCATGCCAAGCTTAAACAGCCAATCAAACCCTTGTCAAAGGGGACAGACAACAAACAGTCCGACAAAGCTTCCACGTCTGGTAAAGAATCAACTCAAATGATTCCTAAAGTACCAGAATATTTTCTGGACCCACCTTTTGATCTTCCACAAAAGTTCAAAGACTTTAAACTGGATGACGTTGTTATCCAGTTACCACAGCCACATCGGGAACCTACACCAAGTTCCAATTCCTTTGAAGGACCCGCTAAGACAATTCCACTAAACCTTAAAGATCCTGACGAGGACATAGATCGAATAGTTCATGTTGGTGCACATTTGTCATCAACCAAACTGTCTGATCTAGAGACTTTATTACGCAAATATAGGGTTGTATTGCATGGAATTATACCGAGATGAAAGGAATCCCCCCTGAAATAGTAGTACATCGGATTCCTCTAGAAGACAATGCTAAGCACGTTAGAGCTAAACCTTACAGTAGTAACCCAGTCTATCGTGAGAGGATCGACGAAGATATTAAGAAATTGCTGGATGCTGACTTCATTTATGAAGTCCAACATACTGATTGGGTATCACCCATTGTGGTTGTACCCAAGAAAAACGGCAAGCTTCGTATCTGTATTGATCTCAAGAATCTTGATGCGGTTACAAAGAAAGACCATTTTCCCTTGCCCCTAACAACCCAAATATTAGAGGAAATGGCAGGAGCTAAAGCTTTCAGCTTCTTGGATGGGTTCGGCGGCTATTTCCTTGTTCAAATAGCCCCTGAAGATAAGCATAAAATGGCTTTTGCCACAGAGAGCGGCGTTTACGCTTATAATGTTATGCCTTTTGGCTTATGTAATGCTCCCTCAACATTCCAACGGGTCATGCAACTGGCCTTTCAAGATCTGTTACATCGGGTCATGGAGATTTATCTCGACGATCTAGGTGTACATTCTTCTGTTGCTACGCACCTAGACGCCTTGGAGAAAATCTTCATTCACTGTCGTAGGTTCGGCATCTCACTAAACCCTGATAAATGCCAAATATAGGTCACCCACGGGTTGTACTCGGGCATATAATATCAAAGGACGGTATTTCTACCGACCTGTCAAAAATCAAGGTTATCGTGAACATGCCCCTACCTGCAACAGTGAAGGAAGTATATGTCTTTCTCGGTCATACCAACTACTATCGCATCTTTATAATCGACTATGCCGACAAGGCACGTCTCGTTTATTTAGTTGTGGTAGATCCTCGCTGGACCGAAGAAGCAAGGCCTTTGAGGAGTTGAAGACAGCACTCACAACGGCTCCCGAACTCCGCTCGCCAGATTACACGACAAAAGTCCATGTGCATACTGATGCAAGTAAATATGCCATTGGGGGTCTTCTTGCACAACCAGACGAGTATGGCAAGGACTTTCCCATACGTTTCTTAAGCAAGCAACTGGTGCCTGCTGAAGTAAACTATACCACTACCGAGAGAGAAGCATTGGCAATGGTCTATGTGGTACAACAACTACGACATTATTTATTCGGCCAGACCTTTGCTTTCTACACAGACCATCAAGCACTCCTATATATCGTTAATAAGTCCTGTAAGACGGGACGAATAGCTTGATGGCTACTAATTTTGGAGGAATTTAATTTCCGTATAGTCGTTCGAAAAGGGTCCCAACATTTCATGGCCGATCACCTTTCCAGACTACCAAGTGCTGAAAAAGCAACTGCACCAGTCAACGATGATCTTCCTGATGCATGCCTTTTTCAGATCGATGCCACACCCTTATGGGCTGAGGATATCACTCAGTTTTTCACAACAGGCTGACTAAAAGAAGGTCTGTGTACAACAAAATTTTTTTTTTTAATAAAAGCAACGCCCTATCAGTTAATTGCGGGACAACTTTACAAAAGGGGCGTTGACGACATTATTCGACGATGTGCCTATGGATCTGAGATACACCCGATAATATCCCAGGCTCATGAGGGCATCGGAGGTGGCCACTTTTCTGCTGAAACCACAACGAGGATTATCCTTCGAGCAGGATTGTGGTGGCCATATTTGTTTAAAGACACGTTTGTTGTCATTAAAGCATGTGATGTCTGTCAAAGAGCAAAGCAAAATACCAAAGCAGACTTCACACCATTGACTCCCATTATAGAAGGCGAAGCCTTCCGTAAGTGGGGGATTGACTTTGTTGGACCCATTAGTCCAGCAGCCAAACATACCCAAGCTCGATACATCCTCATAGCCACAGATTACGCCACTAAGTGGGTAGAGGCCCGAGCAACGAAGGATGCCAACACAAAAACAGTTGTATGTTTTCTTTACGAAAAACATTATTACCTGTTTTGGCTGTCCCATGGAGCTTGTTAGTGTTTGTTTTTTATCATTTCAGAAAACAATTTTCCTTGATGATTTCGCAATTCGTCGAGGAGGGCAGAGATCTTTGGCTTGAGAATTTTCAAGAGATCATGCACTGGGGCAGTATCTAAAATTCTTCAAGAATAATGAGATAAGTGTTGCCCATTCAAAGTTTCATCAACATGGTGAAACTATGATTATGACAATCAAGGCACTCTCATTTTTTTGGAGGACATAATTTCAATAAGGTGCATAAAATAATTTTTGTAAAGAAAACCATTGTAGTTAAAATTTTAGAATATGGACCAATGAATTCCATGCCCAGATCATCTCATTTTGTATTGTATGCTGCTTACATTGATCTGAGTAAGCATGAAAACTATGAGCTCTTCGATCCATACGAAAGAAAAAAATTGTTGCATGATTCTAAGTTGCAACTTTCATTGGAGAAAATATCTGTTCACAGATTCATTGAATCTATGAACACGTTTTTCTCTTTTGTTGTCTTGGATTACTTACTTCTAATATTATGGTTCTTTGTGGTTCTTCTTCTTATTAGAATTGGTACAGAGCAGAAGCGTTACTCAGGTTTCATTACGTATTCCTAGCCTGTCAGTGGGTAACTCAAATCCGATACTCAGCTTCATGCAAGAAACCAGCCATGTAACCATCTACAGCTCAAGAAGATCAACGTTCAGCGCAGAGAGCGATCCTACTACTAACTGCTAGATCAGAAAACAATCAAGAACTAGATTAGCTACTGAAAACAAGATTCCTAGCAGCATTTTAACAATCTAAGAATCAAGAAACACTCATCACTTGAAGCTTAGATTACTCAAGAACAATCAAGAACTGGCTGTAAGGTAGTATACAAGATCTATGCCACAAACCAGCCTATCTAGTTTACTTGAATGCTGATTACTACAAGATTCCACAAGCAAGAACTGAATGCTAATCCACAACTAAACAGGAAACAAGAAACAAGAACCTAGTTAATCCACAATGCAAAGGAATCAAGCATGCTCATAGAAATATCACTCAAGGTCATTGCCATGAACAAGGAGCTAAGCTATCATTAAGAACTCGTGGATGATCCTCTTTATTTTCTCAAGAGAACTTGACAATACAATCAAAGCTCCCTCACAAGAGAGGGGGGCCCTTAAATAAGCAAGAAGGCTGCCCATGTGGAGCCCATGTGGCAATTCCACTAAATTAGAATTACATGTGGAATTTGCCCTTCCACTAAAGGTCACCATCAAAAGGTGGCTCACTCTAACTAATTTAAGGGGGGTCTACCTTTATTTACAATGCCTAGGAAACATTACTAGCTCCTACATGGTCATTCCTTCTTTGGGATACACCATGTAGGCTCACATAGTTAACTCACTGTCTTCCTAGGTAGTACTTCCTCGGCGCTCATGCTCGGCTCTCAGCTTCTTCTGCTCTCTTCCTTCTGAGACCTCCTCGGTCATGGATGAGAGATAACTTGTGTCTTCAGCTTGGCTCGACACTTGGAGATTTCCTAGAATATGCTAACATTATCCACCTCTAATTTGTTGTAGGACCCACTGCAACACCGATGATGTCTTCCGCTTGGCACTTGGAAAAGCGTGGATTTTCGTTCGCTTCCGTAAGACCAGGTGCTTATTATCCGCAAAATTTATTCACCAAAATTGAAAGTCTCTCAATTGGCCGCTACATATCAGCCCTCTTGAGCACTTCTTGTGAATCCTGTTCGCCTCGTCTGCTTTTGCTCGCTCATCTTCCGGCCCAAGGCTTTAAAGACTTGGAAGCAAAGCTTACTTCTGAAATTAAGGGGCCCCATATATTCTCTTATCATTTCGACAAAGCCCATCTCCTGTCAGTCTTCCACCATGGTCACATAGCGTGATGACATGAAGGCCGCTGTGTAGTATAGCCTGGCCATCATCTCATGGTCTTCTTCCGACTGGAGGGCCGTATTTGGGTTAATCCTAATGGGATCCAAGCCGCAATCCTAGAAACACTCTTGCTACATCAGGAAAGCCATGGATCTGCAATATTTGGCACTTTCTCGCACGCAGAGATCGACACTTGACTTGTATTTATGCCTGAAGTCTAGTAACTGTAGCCTTAGATCATCTGGGGAGGTTCTCTCTGTAATTACCGGAATGACTGGCCATTTTACTAACTCCATTTGAGGCTTTTCCATCGGCCATGGGTTTCTGCGTTTGAGTGGCATGTAGAAGGGATCCACTCGCTTCCATGCCCGTACCTTCAAATATTCCTGAAGTCGCCTGCTATCCTTTAGGACTTTACTCCGCCATTCTGGGTGTGGTTGTAGTGCGGCAATGATCTCGGCCCTGGTGGAATATTGGCTTTGATCAATGTCTTCTTTGCCTCCCCTCATGTTGGGAGGGTATTTCTTCTCAAACTTCTCTGACTCTCTCGTGTCAGCCAGTTTGCCTCTGGGCCTGGTAGGAGAAGCTGTCCTACACGGTTGGGATGGCCTTGCCAGATAATCATCTAGGGCCTTGGTCCCCATATCTTTTTCTTTTGCTCGCTCACTTGTCGACGACTCATCTGCACCCGTGTCTGGTCTGGGTGAGAACCTTTTCATTTCTGGTTGGTCTGCCAAGAAGTCATCATCATCCCCCATGTCCGTGTTAGTTTTTAGAGGGTTGGGGATGGAATGATCTGGGGAGAGGGGTGCGGGGGTGAACGGTTTAAGAGGAGGCAGAAACAATAAGTTACACACGGCACCGGGGGAGTGGAGTTGTTGGAGGAACTCGTCCCGTCGGGCCTTGTAAGTGTCAGCTGGACCTTTTGATGGGCCTATTATTTGGCTAGGAGGTGATGAAGAAAGGAGAGATGGAAGAATTGGGTAAGTTGGAATGAATGTAGGAGGAAGGGTTAAAGGTGGAAGGGGGTTGGGGAAAGCTCATGGAAGCAGCACTGGCTCTCTGGCCGCCCAATCCTGAGGTAACGTCTGATGGGTGGGTTTGCCCGTCTTGATTTCCTGCACCATCATTTTCATCATCATCCTCTGACTTTATTGGTTGAGCACCTGCTTGAGCCTTGCATGTCGTGTCCCATAGCTGGTTCACCTTGTCCAAGACTTGTTGCAGGGCCTTCGTAGTGTCTTCCAGCTGCTTCTGGGACTCCAGGATGATCTTCTCTTGTTTGGCCACAATGTTTTCAAAGTTTCGCTTTTCGACTTCCCTTTTCTAGATTAGCCTTACATATTTTTCCATCCGGATGGTTGAGGCCTATGGAGCCTGAAATTGGATATCCTCGGGCTTGACTACAGGAGCATCGATTGTCATTGCACTCAATGATCCGTCTCGTACTTGGTCGATTTGGACCATCTGGTGCTTCAATTGTTGTTGGACCTCTTCCAAAGTGTATTTCTGCCCGGCCATCACGGATCTACTTTCTACTATCTCTTTTTTTTTTCTTTGGCCAGCCTTTGATAATGCACAATTTCTTGATCTTGTTGCTAGACTCTGCTCTCAAGCATTTGGTGTTGGCTCACCAACCAATGGATGTGGTAGCTTGTTCCGGATAGGCCTATCATCGAGCGCTTGGCTACTTCAGTGAGCTTTTCAGGGTTAGTGAGAGTTGGATATCGATCTGGAGTGTGGGATGGTGAGGCTAAACCGAAAAATAAACGTGGTGTTAGAGCTGAAGATGGAGGTGGAGGTGGAGGTGGAGGGAGTGGAGGGATGATGTTAGTGATTGTTGTGGTGGTTAGTGGAGGGGTTTGACTTCTTCTTGGCCGCTTCTCCTTTTTTGGCTCGTCGTCACTGATTTCCATCAGGTCTGCAATATCAAAGTATTGCGAGGTGTCCAGTGTGTGGAGTTGTCGGGCCTGTGGGTGCTGAGCTGCTTCTGTGTCCTGGAGACTAAATATCCCCACTCCTCCCCCCCCAAAACTTGTTCCAATGGTGATGTCGGTGGCGTTGGGGTAATAATCAGTGTGGGTGGGGTGGTGGCTTCATCTGGCTGACTTGTGACTTGAAGTACTGTCGTGTCAGGTGCCAGTGTTGAGGTAGTTGCTCCATCACCCCCGTCGACGACATGTGAGGGTGACGAGTGTTGTTGTGATGTTGTTGATGAGCTGCCACCATCTGACGTGGAACCATGTGAAATTGATCCCACTGGTGATGTGCTCCCAGCTTGAAGCTTCTCTTGCCGCCATTGTTGTCGTGTGCTCAGCAACTGAGCCCTTGAGGTATCTGCCTGTTGAGCTCCGGAAGTTGCAACTGTTTGTGGATCCTGTGGTGGGCTTCTTGGCTTCTGCACCAGAGGGAGGATACTGGTGTTGACTCGTTTAGCCTGGGACCCCGATGGTGAGGTGGGCCTTGCACGCTTGGACTTAATATGTTCAATGGGAATTTTTCGGGCCTTGTCCGCAAGCTGCAATTGTTATTGAAGCTTTGGCCCATTTTGTACTTGATGTAGAGTGATATTTGTCATCAGATATCTTAATACTATGATGGGCTGCTTGTTCTTAATGCACTCATGAAGACAATTTGAAGCAAACTGTGCCCAATCATAGAGGTTCTGGGCATGCAGTCATGAATCTGCCATCATGTGAAACAGGGAGATGGGTACCCTCAGCACTTTCATTCGAGGCTTTTGTGTGCATCTGGTGAGATATGCACATGCTACTTGAAGTTGCTTGTCGTTGATTGCTTCCAGCCTGTACCCATCCTTATTCTTCCACTTGGTGACAGAGGGATCAATATACTTGAAATATGCAGTTTTCTCTATCTTTTGGAGTGTCCTTGTGACTGTGTTTGGTCCTCGTGGGAACCCATAAGGTTGCAAGTTAGCTGCCGCAAAAGATATGTTATAGACATAATTCCTGATAGGGGGAACTATGATTTGACATGATCTTGCCGTGGTATGATAATTCGCATATGCCATATGTACCAGATACGGACTTTGATAACCTGTCAAGACAGGGATCTGAAATTTGATTTTCTTGAAGAAGGACTCTGCCTGCTGGTACCAGGTCTACATCTCTGTAAAGTCTAACTTGCATAGCTGGATGTCGAGCTTGCTTGCTTCGGGATCATCTGAACTTGAACTGGGATTGGATGACATGGTGAGAAAATGGAAGAAGGAAGATTCTGGAAAAATTGATTCGGTTGAGATGTGAGACAGTGGAAAGGGCTTCGGTTGAGATGTGAAGTGGAGGACTTCGGTTGAGTTTGGAAGGATGGGGCTCCGGTTGAGATGGGAAGTGGAGGACTTCGATTGAGTTTGAAGGAGGGGGCTCCGATTGAGATGGGAAGTGGAGGATTTCGGTTGAGTGTTGAAGGAGGGGGCTCCAATTTAGATGAAAAGTGGAGGACTTCGGTTGAGTGTTGAAGGAGGGGGCTCCGGTTGAGATGGGAAGTGGAGGACTTCAGTTGAGTTTGAAGGAGGGGGCTCCGGTTGAGATGGGAAGTGGAGGACTTCGGTTGAGTGTTAAAGGAGGGGGCTC
The DNA here is from genome assembly GCA_029204225.1 of Diphasiastrum complanatum. Classification (NCBI taxonomy): domain Eukaryota; kingdom Viridiplantae; phylum Streptophyta; class Lycopodiopsida; order Lycopodiales; family Lycopodiaceae; genus Diphasiastrum; species Diphasiastrum complanatum. Next base: position 45,022,197 of record CM055100.1, on the reverse strand, counting down.
CGGTGGAGATGGGAAGTGGAGGACTTTGGTTGAGTTTGAAAGAGGGGGCTCCGGTTGAGATGGAAAATGGCGGTGCGGAATGGTTCGGAAAGTGTGTGGGGAGTGATGTATGAAAGGGTTTGGAAAGTGATATGTGGAAGATGGCTGTGTTGGATAGAGCGGTGTGGGTGGTAAATGAAAGAGGATTATGTAAAGGAGGGTGAACATAGTGAGGTCGAGTGAAGAAAGATAGGGAGTGAAATAGGAGCAAGTGGAGGTGTTTGACAATGGTTGTAATGTTATGGATGTGGATCTGTGAGGAATGAAGTGGGTTGAAGGTATATGGTTTGTGATAGTGATTTTAGGATGTCCAATAGTGTGACAGGAGCGTGATGAGTGCTCGCGTGACACTACCCCTCAACATGCAAAACTTGAAATATGAGGTATTCTGCCGGTGACGTTGGTGTGAAAAGTTTCAGTGATGGCGCTCACAAGGGAGAGGTAACGATGTAGAGATGGTGTGAAGATGATGACTGAAGGATTGAACAATCAAGCGCCAGGATCGGTCATGATAGCAGGAAGATCATCGCAGATCGTCGCCAAAAAATGCTTGAGCTTCGCACTTCGTTGAGGTGCGAATGGCTTCGGGGTGAGGGCATTTATTGCCGCCGTTGTCTGGTTGCAAGGGAGATGGGACGTGCCGGTTCATGAAATTGGAATGTAGGTCCTCCGGTTGAGACTTGACATGACTGCTTCGGTCGAGATCTGAAGGACTGCTCCAGTCGAGATTTGACAAAACTGCTCCAATCGAGATCTGACAAAACTGTTCCGGTCGAGATTTGAAGGAAGGCTTTGGTCGAGATCTCACAGAACTGCTCCGATCAAGATCTGAAGAAAGCCGGTCGAGATCTCACAGAACTGCTCCGGTCGAGATCTCACAGAACTGCTCCGGTCAAGATTTGACAGAACTGCTCCGGTCGAGATCTGAAGGAAGGCTCCGGTCGAGATTTGACAGAACTGCTCCAGTCGAGATTTGAAGGAAGGCTCCAGTTGAGATTTGACAGGAGCACTTCGATTGAGATGTTGAGAAAATCTCATGATGCATAAATGGATCTGTTTGATGCAAGTGAAGAACTCCAAAGAAAATAGGACTGTAGCTCAGAGTAGAAGTTCTTATGAAAGAGGTGTATCTCTAGGAATGTTGGTTACCTTGCGATACCAGTGAGACAGAGGTGAGGTGGCCGAAGTGTGAGAATGATTTTCTAAGGTGTAGCCTATCAGTTGTTGATCTAGAGCATCCATGACCCATGAGTATGAACAGAAGGAGAAAAAAAGGAAAATGCATAGAATGTACATAAGTAATGATATGAAGTATAAACAAGGAACGATGTGAAGAATAGGCATGAAAGACGACATGTACAAGAAAAAAATAAAATAACATGAAAATAATATTTTTTTATGTTTTTTTATTTTTTTTTATTTTTTTTGTTTTATCAAGGAAAAAGATCCTAAATTGGGTCAACAAAGAACAACTCTTCGTAGTACCGCCATAGACGACCACCGTTTACGACAGTGTCTAGGAGTGTCCCGTCAAGTGTTTGTAACTGGACTGCACCATTAGAAAATATTTTGTTAATAACGTATGGCCCTTCACTTCTGAACTTTGATTTGATGGGGTGCTTCTTTGATGTATAAAGAAGCACCTGGTCACCCAAGTGTAGATCTTTATTGCGCAGGTGACGGTCATGCCAGGCCTTTTGACGTCGTTTGTTAACTAGTTGTGCGTGATAAGATATTACTCTTGTCTCACATAACTGGGCTAACATAGATAGTTTGGTTTTGACTTGTTGTTCTATTGAAGCCTCTTCACAGAGACCTGTTGAAAAAACTTCCGTAACTCTTAGCGAAGGTACTAAGAATTCTACGGGCATTACTGCCTCTTGACCATAGACTAAGTGAAAAGGGGTAACCCACCCAGTGGCTTCCTTTGGGGTGGTGTGATAAGCCCAAATAGCCGAGAAAAGTGTGAAAGTACTATACTTAAGGACCATAAATGGATCTACAAAAGATCCACAAGAGTGATTGGATGCTTGCTTAACAATCTATCAAAAAACTAGACACAAAAAAGTTGATCTAGATTGGCAGTTTGACAAACAACAAGCATTAGCAATCAAAAGCATTGATCAACATTGAAATCCGAGCCCACACGTGTGTAATACAGGCTGTAGTATGGCCTTCAACCTGAGAAACAAGTAGAAATTGATTTGGTGTCATTTGGATCACAAAAACTCAATGTACATAGTGAACTAGCTTGAGATTGCCAATGAGCTCCAAAAATTTTCTATCTTCTCACTATGGAGAGAGGGAATACATAGCAAATTCGACTTCCTTCTTGAAGTTAGGTGGATTTCCAGCATGTAATAAGGAAGTTAACTCACTCTCCTTGACCTAAAATGAAACCCTAGTCTATTTCCTAGAGTTATGCTTGGTAGGTAGCTAGTTGGTCAAATTTTCACCTTAAACTTAGGTGTAGGTCCTATAAAGTAGGGATGACCACCAAATAGACATGACCAACTCTCTTGAATTGACCTAACCTACATTAGGATGGGTTTCCCATGTGGCATCATGGCCTCACATGTGTGGGACCCACTTGTGTACACAATTTACACTATTCTACATGGTTTTTGATCAAGCTAGATTTGCCAATTTTTGGCAATTCTTCACACTCCTCCTCAAATTTAGCTTGATCTATTTACAACTCTCTTGATAGATCAATGAAAGCTTTTAGAAGTGTCTAAAAAATCCAGCTACAAAGAAGGAACTTTTGAGACTCCAATAGAGAATGATGTCCATGAAGGATCTTTCACCACCTCTTAGAGGATCCCTTACAAGATGTTCCATAAATGTGTCTATATACATGTAGCACATTTTAAAACTAAACATCATGCCAAGCCATGGATTCCAAGGCATTTTGTGCACTTGAAGATACATCAATTAAAATATTAAGTGCATAAATAATGTTGCCAAAGACAACTTGTCTTGCTTGATCCATATGATTGAGCCTAGATGGCTCCATCTTGATACTCAAGGTTCTTCTTGGAGTCCTCGGGTCTTGAGCTTGCTCCTCCACTTGACTTGACTCCAAACTTGGTAGGGGTCCAAATTTGTACTGTCCACGTGTGGGCACCTCTGAACCTGCATTTAATGCATGGTATTCATTTGATCCAAAAAAATTCAATTTGTGAGCTATTGGTGTAATTTTTGGTGGAGATCCTAGGATAATCTACTAAGATCATTTGCCATTGATTAGATTTGAATTTGTTTCATGGAATCTAATTAATCTAGGCTGATTTCAAGTCCTATTAAGGTTAAAAACAGGTCTTGAAAGTACACCAAGAAGGAAGAAAGAGATTAAGTCATTTTTTTGTCCAAAAATAGCCAAAATTGGCAAGATTTGATTGTAAGTAGATTTCACATCATCTTATCTTCATTCCAACTTTGTGAGGGAGTGCTAGAACTGAGAATATAAGTCCATTTGTTGGATTAGAAATCTAATTTGAGTGAAAAACTACAAGAGAGAGACCTTGGTGAGTTTCTAGAGACAATCAAATCCATTTCTTGGCAAGATTTGTTTGAAAGTAGTTTTCACTTCATCTTATCTTCATTCCAGCTTTGTGAGGGAGTGATAGAACTGTGATTATAAGTCCATTTGTTGGATTAGAAATCAAATTTGAGTGAAACATTGCAAGTGTGAGACCTTTGTGAGTTTCAAGTCAATCAAATCTATTTCTTGTTTGTAGAAGTCACTAGTAAGATGGGATCTACTGGAGCATACCTTCTAGAAGCTAGTGAGAGGTTAAATTCTACAAATTATGCTATTTGGAAGGTTATAATGGAGTCACTCTTAGTGCTCCAAGACCTTTATGAGTTCTTGATTGAAGATGAAGATGAACCTCTAGGTGCACAAGAGTTAGCTAGGTACAAGAAGAGATCTAGGCTTGCACTTCATTGTGTGAAGATGAATGTGAGCAATGATTTGTTGAGAGAAGTATCAGCTTGTACTAATGCTAAAGAGGCTTGGGAGTCTTTAAAATCAATCTATGAGTCTAGCAACACTTCTAGAGTTCTTATGCTTAGAAATCAAATTTTGCAAAGCATGAGGAGAAGTGAGGAGAGTGCACAGGATTATGTACTTAGAATCAAGTCTCTAAATAGGGAGTTGGATTCCATTGGAGAGAAGATCCATGATGGAGAGCTTGTACAAATTGTCCTTAATGGTCTAGGAGATGACTTTGCAAATTTGGTCCAAAGTTTTGCCATCCAAGACACTTTGCCAACTATAGAAAAACTTCACTGTGTATTAGTGGCTGAAGAGTGTAGGATGCTCCATGCAAAATCTAGGATGAGTTCCTTGTCTTTGCAGGATGGTGATGAGAAAGCCAATTTATCATTCAAGGGCAAAAAGAAGACCAATGGAAAGAAGAAGCATCCAAAGGAGGCCAAAGAAGAGGATGATGCATCAAGCTCAAAGGACAAGTCAAAGCAAAAATGCTTCTTTTGTGGAAAGAAGGGGCATTATGCATCTAAATGCTACAAGAGGCTAAAAGCACAAGTGGAGGAGGACAAACAAGGAAACCTTGCAAAGGAGGAGGAGGAGGATGAAGTAGATGTATTCTTGATGGCATCTACATCCTCACCAACAAGCAATAGCAATTCAAGAGACAATTGGTGGATTGACAGTGGGGCTAGCTCCCACATGTCTTGTGAAAAGGACTTTTTCTCAACCTTACACTCATTCAATGATGTTAAAAAGTTTGTCTTTACTGCAAATGATGAAGAGTGTAGGATAGATGGTGTTGGCACCATCTCTTTGTGTCTAGAATCCTCAAAATGCATGGATCTAGAAAATGTCCTTTATGTACCATCAATCACCAAGAATATGCTTAGTGTTGGTCTACTCTTAGAAAGTGGTTTGGATGTCCACTTTAAGCATGGTGTTTGCTTCATCTTGAAGAATGATGTTTGCATTGCAAAGGGATTTAAACATGGAAGATTGTTTAAGTTCGAAGCTAGTGTTGCTTTTAAAAGAATGAGCTTGGCAAAGGAGGAGATCACTCAAGAGGAGATCTTGGCAAAGTGTGATCTTGCTTGCATTGAGGAGGAGCATCAAAAGGAGGAAGATCTTGAGGATCAGCCTCAAAGCATGAGAGTTCCAAGGGAGTCCTCAATGACAATGTCCGAGTCATCAAATTGCATGCAAATTGTCCATTCAAGTGTGCATCTTGCAAGGGTGCTGAGCATTGGAGAGTCTACTATCTTTGAATACTTTTTGGAAAGTATTAGTAGACATGAGGTGACTTGTTTTTTACCTTTAAGATTCATGGTGTTTATTACTTTGTATGACAAGACAATGAAATGGGATGCTTTGAAATCTACATTTGTTGTTGATAAAGCAATTTCATTGGATAACTATTGAATAGTGTCATAAAAGATGAAACATCATTTGTATTGGAAATCTTTGGGTCCACATGCTTTGAACATGATCATTCCAATGTAAGGACCAAAGATTATCCTATTTCAATGATAGGAATAATGGCAGTGTTTTGCTCTTCAAGTAGAGATTGTAGAATCTACTTGTTTTCAGCCAAAGAATTTGTCAATGGTGGAAATGTGATCTTTCAAGAGTGGAGGATTTGTAAACTTGAAGAAGCACCTTTGGATCAACACCTTAAAAATCTTCCACTAAACACTTTATTATTTGATTAACAAAGTGTGTACCCTGGTCACTGACAATCTCGATCGAACATCCAAATCTGATTATAATATTTTCAGAGAGAAACTTGGCCGTAGATTTTGCATCAGCAAAAAATGACGGCCAAAAGCCGTCATTTAAGCCAATGTAAATTATAGCTATAAAAAAGCATCTTTTTATTTGGCCAACGAAAATAAAATTGTTGCCAGAAATTCTCATTTTAACCACTCTAAATGGCAACCAAAAAACGTCTCATTTAAATCGACCTAAATGATGACAATTTTAAGTTGTCATTTTATTTTAAAACATACTGCAAAAATTTTCTTGCAACTTGAAGCAACGAGCTTCAAAATCAAAGCCACGAGTTCCAAAATTAAATGCAATATGTCTAGCTGCAGAAGTCAATGCTCACAATGATGAAGGCAACAACTCAAAGAAAGATGAATTACAAGATGTTAATTCATATGGGAGGATGAGGTTTTCATTTACATGTTCAGTGATGCTATGAGGATCTGTGCCTTGAACTCTGTCGTGCTTGGAGCTGAAGTCTTGGAGCTCCAGCTTGAGGATTCAATGTTTGGGAATGACTGATTGTTACTTGTCCTCCAAAAGCTTGCAGCGGAGATTCATGGCTAGCAAAGTATAGCCCTTAAAATGTAGACTAATTGTAAACTATAGAACCCTATTTCTGGTCTTAAGTAGACTAATCTTAAGTTGACAAAAGTTTATTTTTGACGCATGAAATAATCAATGTGATGTAACAGTAAGTTGAAAAGAAAGTACACAACAAGAGGAATTTGATATAATAATTTATTGTTTCGTGTAAGTTTGTATTCAATCAACTGCCAAATTATTATTCTAGATTTTAAATCCTGTGAAGAACACATTACAAAAAATACCATGTCAGCCATCTACACTACTTGCTTTCTCAATACTATTTTTAGCACCAAAACTTGCTAAAAATGGATTTGCATTAGATCAATGGCTTATGCTCTTGTACTTGGCTCTGATACCATGTGAAAGTACTGTACTTTAGGACCATAAATGGATCTACAAAAGATCCACAAGAGTGATTGGATGCTTGCTTAACAATCTATCAAAAAACTAGACACAAAAAAGTTGATCTAGATTGGCAGTTTGACAAACAACAAGCATTAGCAATCAAAAGCATTGATCAACATTGAAATCCGAGCCCACACGTGTGTAATACAGGCTGTAGTACGGCCTTCAACCTGAGAAACAAGTAGAAATTGATTTGGTTTCATTTGGATCACAAAAACTCAATGTACATAGTGAACTAGCTTGAGATTGCCAATGAGCTCCAAAAATTTTCTATCTTCTCACTATGGAGAGAGGGAATACATAGCAAATTCGACTTCCTTCTTGAAGTTAGGTGGATTTCCAGCATGTAATAAGGAAGTTAACTCACTCTCCTTGACCTAAAATGAAACCCTAGTCTATTTCCTAGAGTTATGCTTGGTAGGTAGCTAGTTGGTCAAATTTTCACCTTAAACTTAGGTGTAGGTCCTATAAGGTAGGGATGACCACCAAATAGACATGACCAACTCTCTTGACTTGACCTAACCTACATCAGGATGGGTTTCCCGGCTACATGCAAGAAACCAGCCATGTAACCATCTATAGCTCAAGAAGAAAGACGTTCAGCGCAGAGAGCGATCCTACTACTAACTGCTAGATCAGAAAACAATCAAGAACTAGATTAGCTACTGAAAACAAGATTCCTAGCAGCATTTTAACAATCTAAGAATCAAGAAACACTCATCACTTGAAGCTTAGATTACTCAAGAACAATCAAGAACTGGTTGCAAGGGAGTATACAAGATCTATGCCACAAACCAGCCTATCTAGTTTACTTGAATGCTAATTACTACAAGATTCCACAAGCAGGAACTGAATGCTAATCCACAACTAAACAAGAAACAAGAAACAAGAACCTAGTTAATCCACAATGCAAAGGAATCAAGCATGCTCATAGAAATATCACTCAAAATCATTGCCATGAACAAGGAGCTAAGCTATCATCAAGAACTCGTGGAGGATGCTCTTTATTTGCTCAAGAGAACTTGACAATACAATCAAAGCTCCCTCACAAGAGAGGGGGGCCCTTAAATAAGCAAGAAGGCTGCCCATGTGGAACCCATGTTCCACTGAATTTGAATTACATGTGGAATTTGCCCTTCCACTGCAGGTCACCATCAAAAGGTGGCTCACTCTAACTAATTTAAGGGGAGTCTACCTTTATTTACAATGCCTAGGAAATATTACTAGCTCCTACATGGTCATTCCTTCTTTGGGATACACCATGTTGGCTCACATAGTTAACTCACTGTCTTCCTAGCTAGTATTTCCTCGGCTCTCATGCTCGGCTCTCAGCTTCTTCTACTCTCTTCCTTCTGGGACCTCCTCGGTCATGTGTGAGAGATAACTTGGCTCGACACTTGGAAATTCCCTAGAATCTGCTAACAATATCGGAAGCAGATTAGATACTGCTGAATTGTACTTTGTAAATATTTTTATTTAAAATACAAAATTTTATTGTGTGTCTATAGCCAACTGGCTTATATAAATTTGCATGCTTTTTGAAATTTTTTATAATTCGTCGATTTTGTATTATGACAAATTTGGATTCTTCTGTAAAACCATTGGAAAAGTTGCAGTATATAGCTATTTTTTGTGTTAGTCCCACCATGTTGTGTACTTTTATGAAATGCCGCTCTTGCTTGCCAATGAGATTTTTCCATTCCTTGCGATGACCATATGCTAAGACTTCCACTATTTCTTGCAAAGAATGTCGAATGATGTCGTAATATGTGCTGCATGTCATAAAAACATAATCTAAATCAGTACCAAAAGTATCTAATTTAATTGCACATATTTGTCTATCGTAGTGTAAAATCAAAATCTTACCATATAATGTGTTATATGATCAACACCCCATGCACTTTGAACTGCATCCACAAATTCATTGGTTGTTTTCTATATCATTTGTACATCAGTATTTGAAAATTTATCTTTTCTCAAGTATTTCACCATGTTGTCTAACTTTTCCAAACTTCTACTTTGTGTATACGAGTAGAACCTTCTTTTTCGAAATCTTAAGTTGTTGCAGTAATTTCTTTCCAAACTGTGTATTGAACCTTGGATTGTTTGCCAGAATAATTTGATAAAAATCTACGAGCTTTAGATCCTCCAATGCTCAGCTTGCATGGAATATTTCATGTTTTACCTGATAGCTTGTCATTTTTTTTTAGGCAAGATCAGATCATAAACACTTGGATATGACTTAGTATTGTCCCTATCCATACAGAAGCAGTGCAACATAATACTCCACTCATGTGAAAGCTAGATCAACAAGAAAATCGACATTGTACACATAGAAACTCAAGATATCATGAGAAAACCATATGAGATGGACATACAATCAACAAAGATGAATTCTCCACATCATAAGAGAAAACAATGATCTTTTCTCCATGCAGATACAACTATTTATAACAAACTAAATGTAATTTAACCACTTTCCCTAAGTATGCCATAAAATGGCAACTTCTAGGTACTTAACCAAAAAAGAATTTCTAGTCTAGATGCAACGTACCAAAAATGGCCAATTGGAATGGGTCCAAACATGACCTCATCCACTACTTTGATCCATCTTAAGAATGATTTCCATCCTAAGTATAGACCTCCTTTCCAAGGTTTTATAGTAGCTTCCATAATTGATATAAAGAATAGTGTCCAAATTGGATGCTTCACTATTTCTTACATCAATTTTACATGTCAAGGTGTAACTAGAACATGAAGAACCAAATAGAATGCAAATGTAATGATTCCTCTATGCTTCCAACTTTGAAATCTTTGTAGACAGATTCTCTGTCTGTAGCATATGTTTACTAGCTTCTTTTCATTAGCATCTTGTTATAGAATCTGCCTATTACCAGGCTTCTTGGGCTCTTCTTAAAGATTAACGTTCTTGTTTAAAGCCCAAATCAGGCAGAGAGGGACTGATGGACGTTGTAGTAAGTGTCATGCCTATCAGAGGGCAACTCAAGGGCATCTCTCTTGAACTGAAATCACATGCTTACAAACCAAACATGTAGATCATGCATTCAACCAAGAAATCAGCGTGTAGAGTGGTTGAAATGCTATGAAATCCTACTTTAATGTTGCAAAATGAACTGGATCATATCCTAAACTATGCTACACTTGCATTAGTATTCTAGTTACATCTTGACATGTAAAATTGATGTAAAAGATAGTGAAGCATCCAATTTGGACAGTATTCTTTATATATTCTTTATATCAATCATTCTTAAGATGGATCAAAGTAGTGTGGTTAATCTATGCTAAAACTAGTTGAAGAGGGAGTGTGAAAATTGTCCAACTAGTATCGACATTTTATTTGGCATTTTTGGAGGCCAAAATGAAATCTCAACTTAGAGATAGTTTCATATTTGTCAATAAAGCTCTCAATAGTGTTATTACTATTTAGCAAGTACATAAGTGAATGAGGCTATTGGATGTCCTCTTCATCCACCAACTCCCGAGTAGACTGAGTGAATGGGAAGCCCCACCACTATATAGGCATGACAGAGTGGGTCCCATCAAGTGTGGTCCCACTGGTGACACATGACCACCTAGAATGGTGATGCGTGGTACCAGAACATGTCGATAATGCCAGACCTATGTCATGCCCATTGTGAGGCCATCACTGAAGGGCGTATAGTTATGGTACATAACATTCTCTCTCCCATAAAAACTTCTATGGGAGAAAACCAGGGAGTCTAAGTCTCAAATCATCTTCATTCTCCATTAGAGGAGTTTTGATTTTCAAAAAGACCCTTTAAGAATTCGTGCAAGATGTCCTTTTTATTATTAAAATATAATAACACTAATACTTTTGACTTGCCATAACTTTTTAATCGTAGGACAAAAGTATGTCATATAACATATCATTGAAAGCCCTTGTCGAACGCTTTCCAATGCACCAAACTCCGCTAAATTCGGACTTACCACTAAAAAGTTATGCCATTTTTAGTATGGAATCAAAATGTGGGCTCAAAAAGTTACGTTACATAGATTTCAAATTTGAGTGTTCTGATTGGTCCATGTGTAAGAAGCATTTGAGAAAAAAATATAAAAAGAATCTTTACAAAGGGTCTTTTTTGAAGTTAGAACTCCTCTAATGCTAGGTGTCCTCATCATCTGACTTACCTTTCCAATGAATCAGATGTTCAGAAGTCAAACAATTTCTCAACTGATGACGTCAGGTATCCATGATCCTGTCCGGTTTATGGGGTACAAAAATGGAGGATACATGTAAGCAATGGTTGATTACTCATACTTATTGTCTGGTTGTTGTAATTTTCTAGAGATTTCAAAGTTGGAAGCATGGAGGATTCATTACATTTACATTATATTTGGTTCTAGTTACATCTTTACATGTAAAATTGATGTAAGAAATGGTGAAGTATCCAATTTGGACACTATTCTTTATATCAATTATGGAAGCTACTATAAAACCTTGGAAATGAAGATATTAGGATGGAGATCATTCTTAAGATGGATCAAAATAGTGGATGATGTCGCATTTGGACCCATTCTAATTGGCTATTTTTGGTACATTGCATCTAGACTATAAATTCTAGGTTTTTGGTTAAGTACCTAGAAGTTGTCATTTTACGGCATACTTAGGTAAAGTGGCTAAATGACATTTAGGCTATTATAAATAGTTGTACCTGCATGGAGAATAGAGCATTGTTTTTTTTTATGACGTGGAGAATTCATCTTTGTTGATTCTATGTCCATCTATTATGGTTTTCTCATGATATCTTTAGTTTCTATGTATAGAATGTTGATTTTCTTGTTGATCTAGCTTTCACATGTGTGAAGTACTATGTTGTACTGCTTTTGTATGGACAGGGACAATACTTAGTCATATCCAAGTGGTTATGATCAAATCTTGATGCATTTCTAAATTCTAGCATGCATAAAGTTGATTTCTCTATGTTGTAGATGATTCAGATGTGTAATCCAACTTGGCTAAAGACCATTTATGGATCAAATGTGTTTTGATCTCTGATTTTTCACATGGTATTAGAGCAAGTTGCAGGCCAAATCTAGAGGTATTACGAAATCTAGAAGTAGATTTGAGGGCGCCATAAATTCTTTTTGGATTTGGTGGCTCTACTATCTCAAATCAAACATTTTCAGCAACAATGATTGGATCTTTTGGATCTTATAACTATTTTAGGTCAAATCATTTGTAGATGGCCGATTTGTGAAACTACTCATTGGATTGTGGAGACAAAAATTGCTCATGGTAGAGGATCATACATTCTAGTAGATGATATATCAAGGTTCTAGGTTTTGCATGTAGATTTTTCTTGATTCAATATTTTGCATTTTTGGAGAAACCCTAAATTTGATAGGATCTCTTAATTTTTAGGTTGTTGGTATTTTCAAGAGTGTGTTTCAATATTAGGTGTTGGCAAAAGTTCATCATATTGTCTTTAGATCTATTGTGGTCAAGAAATCAAGATTCTAGGTGCTAGGACTTGCTAGAAAGAGAGAAAAGGAGAGGCTACAATGTTTGCAAATCTTTGTGATTTCTTCTCGAGTTTCATTTGTTGATTTTAAAGAGAGTGCTAAGTGCATTGGAACAAGTTAAAAGAAGATCAAATCATTGCAACATGGCAGCCTCAAGTAGCTTCATGTTGGATGGCAATGATAGGCTTATCTCGATCAGCTATTCTACTTGGAAGGTGAGAATGGAGTCCTTATTGGAGATGAACGAGTTGATGGAAATTGTTCTAGGTGTGGAGGAGAGACCTTTGGCACAAGAAGATCAATTGAGGTATGACAAGAGAGCTAAGAAGGCTCTACACATCATCAAGATGAATGTGACTAATGAACTTCTCAAAGAAGTTGGTAAGTTACTTACATCAAAGGAGGCTTGGGATTCTTTAAATAAGGTTTATGAATCTAAGTCTACCTCTAGATTTCTAACTCTATGGAGACAAATCTTTTCTTGTATTCAAAAGAAGGATGAAAGTGCTCTTTTCTTGTTTTGAGGGCTAAAACATTCAACTAGCATGTATTGATGAGAGCATTGAGGAGATGGATATCAACATTACTCTTGATGATAGGACAAAGGAGGATCCATTTTCAAATAAAAGTATATTTGTTGGTTATAGCGAGGTGAGCAAGGCTTACAAAGTTTGCATTCCTTCAACTATGAAAGTGGTCATAGGAAGAGATGTCATTTTTTTATGAAGGAAACATTCCAATGGGGGCTTCTAATGGTGATGTGGTTACTGGATGTTGATAACAATGTTGATGATACTTTGGATGGTGATGGTGAAGAAGCACCTTCAAGTCAAAAGCCAAGGAGGACATCAAATCAAAGGCAAAATCCTTCAAGGCTCACATATGATGAAAAGGTTAAGCAAGTGGTTGAAGGCACAAACTTTGCTTTCCTAACCTCATTTGATGAATCTACATGTGTAGATGAAGCAAGGCAAAAAGAGGAGTGGTGCCCCTAGGGGAGCGTTCCCATCTTCATCCCTCTATGGCGTATCATTATGTAAGTGTTCTTATGAAATTCTAAATTCCGTCTTTGGCATAATTCTCCTTCAAGTATAAGCTTCCATGTTTGTTGTTCATACGCATGTCAATGATGTGTGCATGAATGTAAACACTTTTATTAAGCTCAATGCTTGTACCAAGAGAATTCATAATCGATTGTGTTGTATGCATTGTTGATTTTGGTTGTTTGGTTGGTAAATCTACACAGTTCGTGACTTTAGCATGACATTTTACTGTCACACTATTTTCAAATGTTGGTGGCACTATGATTTTTTTTTTAGTGCATTTTGAGTGCATTTGTATTTGGGCAACTCGCATGTATTGCCTATACAAATTTTTTCAATGTGATAGCCTTAGTGAACAATCTAGGCAACAACCTAAAGACAATGCCATGAATGTTGTCGAATCATTATGGTACGGGCATTCTGATTTGCGAGTCTTCTCCCACATCTATAACAACATATCATGAGCCAAATTCCATTGCCTCGAAGCTTAGATGCATACAAATATACCAATTCTCCATTTGGTACCTCCACATACTTGAGAGGAGAATTGTCATGGGATCTTGCTCTTGACAAGGGCAATGTCGAGATAGACATAAAAGCACCTTCAATGTATCTCCTCTACAAGTTCCAATTGTTGATGTACAATCTATCCTTTAGAAAGTACTATTTTGCATCCCTTGATTCTAAAATAAGTAGTTGACATTTGGAACTCTTGATTTTGTCATCTAGTTGCATATTCTGCAATACATCCTTCAAACTAAACTTGTGGTTTTCTGATTGGGCAGTTAACATACATATACTTTTCAAAGTGATTTGTACATTGTTCTGGCTGAAAACTTAGCACCTTACAAGTGTTAGATTGATGAAGATCATGCATTTGAGAGAACATTCATGCTCTCCTCTGCAACGCATCACATTTGGTTCAATGCAATTTTCTTTCATTCTATTGTATTGAAAGATGTTTTTTTTGTTATTGAGCTAGTAGTTGTTGGTTTCCAAATTATCGCCTAAATTTACAATCTTAAATAATACTATATTTCTATAATTTTCTTCACATGGATCATAACACAACTTACTGAAAAATATAAAAAAATTTGTGCGTGTTTAAAAACATTTTATATATTAAAACTTAAAAACCTCAAAAAATTACAAATCATAAGTTTGCAAAATTTGGTAGCTAGAAAATATTTTCAAAAATTTGTATTCTAAAAAGAAATCTTTTGAAAAGAGAAAATGCCTTTATCAAAATTTGCTTGAATTCAATAAAATAAATTTGATACATTTATTTTAAAATAACAAAAATATTATTTCACTAAACTTAACAATGTTTTTGTGACATTTATTTCTTTTTGAATGTTTGAATTCTTTTAACTTTTAAATTTAACTTTAATTCACTTTTAAATGGTTTTTATTTTTAATTTCTAGTTTAGTTTTTTTTTTAAAATTTTGAAGTTCATGAATTTTTTTAATTTCTATTGATTTGTGTATTTTGGTTTCATTATTTTTTTATCTATTTTTATAGTTTTACATTTTTATATAAATACTTTTTGTAGATGTATTTATAGACACACACACTTATTATATTAAAATTTTAAATTTTTACGTTTTTAAAATTTTACTTTGATTTTATAAAGGAATTATTATATATTTTCAATTTTTTTTGTATAGTATAATATTTAAATTTTCCATTTTCAATCTTTTAGTGCATGTAGCATCAAACACTTTTTAGGCATAGGATTTTTCACGAAGCCATCCTCAAAGGCCACAACTTTGAACATGGCATTGAAAACAAAGTTATTGATAATAAATGTTTTTGTCAATGACTTTGTCATCAAAGCCAAACTCAAGGCTATGCCTAGTAGCCTTGACTTTGGATTTGGCTAAGTCCACAAAACTTTGGCTAGCCTTGTGTTTCGCCTCGTCTACAAAACGTTTCAAAAAAATCAATGTTGCTTTGATCATGACTTCATCAACAACCCAATAATAGGCATAAGGTTCTCGATTAAATTGTTGAAGAAAAGCTATGCTTGCCAACAAGGCTATGCCAAGAAAAGCTATTCTCAACAAAGCAATTGGTGTCCAATGCCGCATTTAAAAAAAAAAGGAAAATAGAAAACTAAAAACAACATATTACCAAAAAGGTTGAAAATTATACATTGATTTTAAAAATTAAAGTAAAATTCAATAAACAAAATTCTTAAAAAATTTATAACAATTTGTAAAATTGTTTAGTATTACATTAATAATAAATAGATTAAAAATATTACAAATTTAAATAAAGTGTTACAATTTAAAATAATAATAAAATCAAATTAAAACATTTTAAAAAATCTAAATTTTAAAATAATCTAAAATTTATGAAATCAAAAAATAACAAATAAATGCCTTTTGAAATCAATGTTATCAAGAGAACTAGTGTAAGTATTTGCTGTTACGAGCACTAGTGTAAGTATTTCAATTTGCATAAAAAAAATAACCATAGTTTCACAAGCTTTGGCATTATATGACAGGCATCCTCATGATATATATCTAGATTTAACACTTGTTAGAACTAGGTTGTAGCAAGTTGTGGTATTTTCCAACAAGCATGCTCATAATATAAATCTAGATTTAACACTTGTTAGAACTAGGTCGTAACAAATACTTGCATGCTTATTTTCTAAATAAGGTTTTTTTCAAAATGATGTATCATGATTGAGTTTGGCTTGTTGATTCATGTTCTATATTTTTTCAGGAATCTGAAGGGCCAATAATAGCAAAAGGCATTGATATCTTTTAGCTACATGAGGCTTCCAAGTGAAAATGGTTCTAATGCTATTTCATGTAGCTTCTAGTAAAAAATGGATGAAGGAAAACCTTAGATGATGTAAAAGCATGAGTGTCGTAAGTAAAAGTTATAGATTTTTTGCACACAATGGGAAAAAAATTTCCTTGCCAAAGAGTCCATTCAAAGGATTTGTCTGGCAGGTAATCTGCAAAGGTTTGTATATATATATATAGGAGTTGCAGTGAATCGCGATTTGCTGGCTTGGCAACTCTTGACTCGCAAATCTACAACTCGCGACTTGCAAATCTACAAATCGCGATTCACGGCAATGAATCTAAAAAAGAAAGTTCTACTTCACTACAAATATCAATAAAAAGACAACAAAGAAAAAGAAAGAGAGAAATGACGTAATTATTAATAACTTACATTGCCAGCGAGATATGTCATACATTGTGAAGTTCCAAAACCTCTCTACATGTCGATGGAAGAGTACAACCATGACATGCAAAGCTCTCAAAGCACGTAGTCGGTGCTAAACAGGTTAAACTATATAACGCCTCCACAAGTGTGATTCCTCACTTTTTGAGAAAGCAATTTCAGTCTTTTTCATTCTTTCTACATCTAGATTTGAGAACAAAAAGCTTAACACTTTTTGGGTTCTTCTTAAGCAGTCATTGGCCACAAGCATTGCGGTTCATCCTCACTCCTCTGAGAGTCACATCCACCAGCAGCATGTATCATGGATCGAAAGAATAATAATGATTAGAATCACAAGAGTGGAGAGAACAAATTGTTGAAGCATTGATTTTAAATTCTTGTACTGATTGTAAATGAGAAACAAAGCAAGATCGTGAATTGTGTTGATGACTATTGACACAGAGAAATAAATCGTGCTAGTCTCTGGATGATGAGTGAGTGAGTGCATAAATGAGAGTGTGAGTAAGCACGAGTGTGAGTTGAATCAGACTGTGAGGGTGTGCGTGTGTGTGTGTGAGCATGCACACGTGCCCTTGTGCACCTGTGATAAATGCAATAATATGACTATCACTTAAGAGTAGCTTTTTGATACATCTTACCTGTAGAGGCACATTCACGAGTTATAACATCACACTCCAATTCTTCTTCAGGTACCTCTTTGCTGCTTGATGTCGAGGTATCTGCTACATATTTTGCAAGGTTGAAAGCCGAATTTTTCCCACTGACCTGAGCTTGCCCTAAGACCTTTTCAAAATCTGCTTTCACTTTGCGTAAAGCTGCAGCATAATGCCTATCAAGCTGATCAAATTCCATTTGTAGAATACCCTGCAATTTAAGGAGAATAAGGTTACAGTCCAAAAACTGTTCGCTCTGATGGCAGTCTAAATGAACCAAATTCAGCATCCTGTCTCTTGCAAATAAAGAGAGAATATAATCTGTTGCTTTGCAAAGTAATCAATCAACCCCAAGTTCCACCAGCAGATCAATCAAATGCAACAGGTACGGAACCATAGATCAGACCTTGTTCTCAGAGGTATTGATGCACAAGATTTCATTCATATAACTAAGAGACAATTCACTTGAAAAATCGCTCCCAATTGAAAGCAGGCTGCAGATAAGACTAACAAGATAGTCTTTTGCTCGTAAGGTCAAGTACCGATTTGCTATGTGGAAGTGCAACTAATCTTTCTTTGTTTTGATCTAGATGGAGCATTGATAGTCTTCAGAGCTACTAAGTTTAGATCACTGGCTCCTTCCACAAAACTAGCATACGATTCTTTTGTGAGAAATAATGTTAAGATTCACTCTTTTGAAGCTATATCTGTCATCCTTCCTAAACTGTATTGAACTTATAGCTCCTGAGAAAGATCAAACTAGAGATGATATAATTGTCAGATACCTCTAGAGCATAGAATCCCTTGGTACCACCATTATGGTACCGCCGGTACCATAATGGTGAACTGTTTCCGCCAATTCAGAACTAGTATTAACTTCTTGTCAGCTACAAGTGGCTCTACCTAGCAAAGAAACATCTGTAGATTTGTCGCAGCAGCAAATGCGTCTTTCTGTTTGAGTTTGTAAACAATTCAAATTTCAACCCAAGATGTAATTATACGCTCAAATTAGGAATCTCTACTTAGCTGCATCAAAGCCATTATGGATTCATGCACAGCCTCTAACTGCACCTCTACAGAGTCATTGCACAAAGTTCAGATCATCAACTCCACAATTATGAACACGGACTATATCTTATGGCACTCCTATCCAAAATATTGCATTGACAACTATGTGCAGGTTAATGTAACACCTTAGTTTCAATATGTATTCTAAAAGTTAATTTTTCCACTTCTGTGAAGATTAAGGAAGAAGGATGTAGACATAACTCATATTAGTGAAAGTGCCTACAAAGAAATTCACTTACCGAAACTTACATCATCAATTCAGGTTGTTAAAACAAAAACTCCCAGAAAAGTGACGAGAGAAAGTAGCTGATGGGGAAAAAGAACAAAGTAGCTCTATTTTGCATGCCTAACACGAATACAGCTTAAACACGCTCATAGAGGCAAGGCAATAAACTGATGATATGGCTTTATGGACTTTGTTGAATGGCCATAAACTATTCAGCTCATTGCGAATATTCATGCTTTAAAATTTCAACAAAGTCTATGCAATACATGGGTAAATGTACTTACTAGGTCCACCTCCAACCAGCGTCCAAAGGTGGTTGCTATAACTTGCTTCTGGACCAGCAGAGTTTAATAATGGGTGAGTACCAGATATATGGACTGGACAAAACTGCATGGAAGGTTCTTTCTGGTAGTGATGAGAAAATTCAAAGAACTGCATGCACAATTGATAGCAGTTATGCATATAGTAAGGTTCCCCATGTACCTGTGCGGCTTCCCAATCTGAATTTGAATTTCCTGGGGTTGCCTTGTCTCGACGCAATTCATAAATTTGCTTTGATACACCACCAAGCTCTTCATTTCGTCCATCTATTATTGCACATTCGAAACAATGCTTATTGGATTGAAATTTTGGTACAATTGGAAGTCAAATGTCCGATTAGGTAGCAACCAGAGGAGCTTTAAGTTGAACCCACAATCTGTCCATTGTTAAGAGATTAACGTGAAGCTTTTCTAGGCATGTTCAATCAGCCCAGTGACCTCAAAGGATAATCATATTCAATGCAGCTTGCTAAAAGTTGCATAAAACTTCCATATTAGATCTTGTCAAGATTTCAATAAATTGGACCTTAGAATCAGGTGCTATCAGTTAGAAAACTGCCATACCTATATGATTTAAGGTAAAAGTACTGCTAATTTACATATGGGTGTAAAATATGTAACATCGTTTTTTGAAGAACTAAATAACAATGATGTGCAGGAGCAACTTAAAACTCACAGAATTGATTTCAATACTTCAGAAACTTTGTTGAGCATTGTCCTACTATTTGTTTGTAATAATTTTAATGAAGTGCTTGATGAGAACTATTGGGTGTAACACAATAATTTTTCTGGTCCGATGACATTCCTGATAACAAACTGTGTGTGCCAACCTTGAGGGTATAAAGCTTATAAAATGATAACTAAGACAGATTGCACCCACAATATCTACAAACTAGTACAAAGAATCATAAACTAGCATGAACTCTGCCACAGTGCCATCACTACCTCGCTAGAGGTCTACCATACTTCATCAAGAATTTTTAAGTCCGTTATTTCCTAAAAACAAGACTGGAATACTAGTATAGCTTTATGTGGATCCAGCATTATAATTCAAAATTCTTTCTGAAGCTGAAAAAAAATCCTCAAACAATTAAATTGGCCATCCTAAGATGTATGTCAGCACGAGTTTGTGTTGGTGAATGCTAACCACAGAAAAATGTACAAACTTAAAGCTAGGCATGTAATAAACCAACAAAGCATGTATAAGTACCACAAGTTTTGACAGATAAAACTCCCAGAACATAGTACACAGTCTTTCGAAACATGAGGTGGATGAATGAATACTGATTCTCAATTGCTAATTTAGATCTATGAATCGGATCAACCCAGTGGTCTGTGGATGATTTTAATAAGATGCTGGATATTGTTCAAGCTTGTATGGTTCTGAACAAATTTCACCCTTGAATAATTTGGAAATTGGTCAAATCTGAGGCAAATGTGACATTGTCATTCCTGTGCTGATGTCATCATGCAAGTAGCACTATGGTTTCAGCAGCTAAAATGAGCTAGCTCGAATAACAATCAGGAGCTCAAACCATAGTTCACAAACCAAGTATTTGCCTTGATCTATGACAGCTATCTGTGGAAAATCAAGCGCATTCCATGAATGGCCGAGCCATAGAGAATGAAAGGGAAATCAATAAATATTATTCAAGCTAATCTGAAGCTCGAACCAACCAGGCGAACATAAATCATACAGTTAACTGTAACGTTTGGTTAACCTCTGTGGAAGGACGTGAGCCAAACAGTAGCTTAACTGGGAGGTCACTTCTCATGCACAATATAAAACTAGAAGCATGTGCACATTACATGTAAAAGTTCTTCTAGAATATTGATTTCTCTTTGCAGCGCAAAGCACCAAAGCACAGAATAAACATATCAAATGCAGGAAAAAGTTAGCTGGTAACAAAAATTCTTGCATTTAATGATGACAGACTCTGTATAACTGGAACATAAATGAGTATGGTCTGCCAGCAATGTCTTAGCCTTACTAGCAATATTGAAGCAATGAAGGATCACTAGGTTTGTTCAGGAAATGCATAATGCTGTTCACAAGCAAGAAAATGGAAGTTAAGCAGTTTAACTAAAAATAGGAGCCAGGAAAAGGGTGCATCTACTATCTAAAAGATTTATCATAAGAAGTGCTTTAGCATTGAGAAGAAGCTGCACAAGCTTTGTTTTGGAGTCAGCAATGTAACTTCGCTGGACCTGACAAGTGGAAGGGTTTAACAACAAATATTGTCTCCAAAATTCAAAGCCCTTGGAACATTACAGAACAAGCATTTGTCTAGAACATGATGTAAAATGGCTCTGCTGGAGAATCTGTTAGAACAGAATTTTATAGGCATACCAAGAAGTCGTCTTCTGACCTCTACCCAACAATCAATGTAAGGATGGGCAACTTTGCGAGCAGATTTCACCATGCTTACAGCATCATCAAGATTCATGCCCTACATTCAAGAAGCAATAATGACAGTTAAGGAGAGCAGATCCAAATGCTTTTATATCCAATGTTACCACTTAAAAAAGGCAATAACAGTTATGACTAACGTATCAAGCTTAAGCTAGTAGCTACCCTGAACTAAAATCTAATCTAGTCTCTGATCAATCAATAACCATCAATGAAGCTCACATGCATACTCATAGTGAATAAAGGCCACATATGTACATGTGGATTACTACTATTGTTGGACAGTTTGTGAGATTGCTACAGACAAGTGTAGCTGAAGAATAGTTGTGTGTGAAGCTTTGAAGGTCGCTGAAGGGACTGCTTGTGCTGAAGGACAGGTCATGCTACCTATCAGAAGGAAAGGCTCGCTGAAAAGGCAACTTGTTGAAGAAGATTGATCAAGGCTTGTTGACAACCTGCATGCGGGAGCTTTCAAGATTCACAAGGAACGTCTTCATATGCGTGCGGAAGTATCTTGACAATTGAGGAACCGTCAATGATTTGAAGGGTTCGTTGGTTGTCTTCTGCGAAGAAGAAGAACCGACAAACATTTTATGGAACCGGAGAATATTTTCACAATCAAAGGCGAAGAAGGATTCGTAAAAGATTCAAGGAGAGTCAAGTTCAAAAAAGAATTTAGATTCAAGGACCGTCAAAAAGTGGTGGAGAGTTCCAAAGTAAACCTAGTTTGGGTTGCATGCAAGGATGCATGTTATTGGTTGTGGTTAGTTACAGATTTCTAAGAGAAATTTGGAGCATACTCAAGTGGATCGCTACAAATTGTCGATTATTGTTGGAAGTAATTGGATTACATGCAAGGAAGCATGGACATACACAAATTGCTAGGATGCAATGGTTGTGTCATGTAGTAGAAGATCACTAAGGTTTAAGAAGGGAATGAACCTTGATGCATGCTTAAGGAGGTCTCAGGAGTAAGGATCGGCAATATGACTAGGAGTTGTTTGCAATCATGTACAAGGTGAAGAAGGGATTCACAACAATAATCAGAACAAGGTTCGTCACAAAATGGAAGGGTTAACTCACAGAGAAAGGAAACTCTACATGAAACAAAAGAGATGATAGTGGAAGACAATCGGTGATCATGTTGTTGCTGAAGCTGCAGAAGCAGCTACCAACAAGCATATTGAAGAAAGGTTAACTTCAGATGTTCTCATGTTGACAAGTTTTTGTCAAGGTTGGAATCGACAAAGGTGCAAGCTCTTAAGAGGGAGTTGCATGGGTAAATTGATATTCAAAAGGATGTTTTTCACAATTTCATATCATGGTGGCAAATAGTTCATTGTTACAAGTGACAGGTGTGGCAAGCTGTGTGGCCAACATTCTACGTTGTATCGGTGTGGAAGTCATAGTAACTTGGTTATGTTGTAGAAACTTTCTTGTCTATCTGAACTGGTATCACTTCAGATTTATGCGTAATCGAAGTGATTGCTTGTTGTGGTTGTAGGAGATTCCATGGAAAAGATCGTGTCAAGTACTTTGTGTGAGAAAGTATTTGAAGGGGAGTATCAATTACTTTGTGTGAGGAAGTATTGTATACATTTATCTTGATGGTGTTATTGTAATTAAAGAAGATTTCTTTTTTTTATGAATGTTGGGGAGATTAAATTTGTGATAGCTTGAAAATGTTCAGAGAGACCAAGGGAGTCAATCTTCAAGCAAAGTTCTCAAGGTTAAGGCAAAAGTTATCATGTCTACAATATTTGATTCAGGGGGAGTCAAAGTTCTTTGATTCAAAGGAAGTCAAGGAATCAGATGATATGTTGCACTCATGGTAGTCACACATATACACTAAAGGGACGTGAAGACTACAGCAAAACATTGGGAAGTCATATGAAGCAGGATCGACATTCAAAGGAGTTCTGCGGACTCACCCCAGTGTCTTTAAAGATTCAAAGCCTCCTACTTTTATTGGGGAAGAGAAGGATAGAAATGCAGATATTCTACAAACCTTCCTCAGCAAATGGAAGAACATTCATGCTCTTAAACAGACCCCTAACCAATTGCAAGCAATTGAGGCCAGTCTTTCCTTAGGGCCCATGGCCTATAAGTGGTGGTTAAATCTCCAGGAGACTGGGCAGACCCCCTGGTCATGGAAAGCTTTTGAAGAAGCTTTCCTAAGAGAATTCCTACCAGAAAATGAACTTGATAAAGCCTGGGAAGCCTGGGAAAGAACAGTAATGGACAAGTCCCTAATCCAATATATCTCGCAGTACCGAGAAGCAATTTTAAAGATTAAAAATATGGATGATTATCAGAAAATTAGGGGATTTGTCCGTGGCCTCAAAGATGAATATAAACTAAAGGTCCAGAGAAACTAGCCTACTACCCTTGAGCAAGCTCTCAGATATGCTCAAATTTATGATGATTCAGTGGGTAGGAAGAGGGCGAGACAGCAGCCCTTTTCTGAGCAGCCTCCTCAGAAAGACTTTCAATTTAAAAAGAAATTTTTAAAAAGAAAGAAAGAAGATAAAGTTAAAGGTGAAGCTCCTCAGAAACGCCCTTCATTCATACAGCCCTTAAAACCAGAAGATTTTGAGAAAGCCAAACAAGAACATTTGTGCTTTGTGTGTATGGGCAAGGGACACACAGTCAGACAGTGTCCCAAGGGGCCTTTCACTAAAAAAGATAAAAAAGACAAGAAACAAGTTCATCTTGTTCAGACTCTACGTTTCCCCAGTGACTCGGCAGCTTCCGAGATCAAAGTGTATCATGAAGATCATGAACACCGTTGCCAGCTGACCTCTGCAATGCTAGCGAGACCCTTCAGCTTTGGCCGCATGACCTAGTACGTATGCATGGGAAAGTTGGTAAACAGTCCAGTAAGAGTCATGGTTGATGATGGGGCAACCCATAATTTCATCAACTACACCCTGGTTAAAAAGCTTAAACTACCAGAAGTACCTAGTCAGCATAGGTACATAGTTTCATTAGCTAAGGGTGAAGATAAAAAAATATGGGAAACTATGGTAAGTAGGTTAAATCTTGGTATTCAGGGGTACCAAGATCAAATAAACTTTCAGATAATGCACCTGGATCGAACAGACACTGTTCTCGGGAGAGATTGGCTCTACAGTTTAGGACCTTCCCTCCACAGAAACTATCAGGAGAACACCCTCAGCTTTCAGTATAAAGGCCGAGAGATCCAGTTGCATGGGGAGCATGATGTTCCCAACAGCCCTATGGTCTGCAGTTCAGAGCTCTATCAGCTAATCGGAGACGAAGACCATCAGGTATTCTTATGTGACTTTTAGTTTATTCCTGAAGTTTCTATTTCCAGTTCTATTCAGCAGAAAATCAGTAAATTAGAAACTTTATTGTCTAAATTTAAAGATGTTTTTCCTGAAGATTTGCCACATGGTTTACCACCTAGCAGAGAGGTAGATCATGTAATAAACCTACTACCAGGTACAGCACCTGTTTCTAAACCTCCGTATCGGGTCAGCCGAACAGAGGATGAAGAAATAACTAGGCAGTTAACAGACTATCTTGGGAAAGGCCAAATTCAGACCAGTAGTTCACCATGGGCCTCACCAGTCCTATTGGTGAAAAAGAAAGAGGGGTCTATGCGTCTTTGCGTAGATTACAGAGCCCTCAATAAAGTCACAATTAAGAATAAATACCCTATGCCTCGGGCAGACGAGTTGTTTGATCAACTCGACGGGGCTAAGTTTTTCAGCAAAATAGATCTCAGATCGGGATATCATCAAGTCCGTATAAAATCGGAAGATGTCTCGAAAACAGCTTTTAGGACTCGTCACGGTCATTATGAGTTTAAGGTGATGCCATTTGGGCTCACAAATGCTCCAGCTACCTTTATGACCTTGATGAACAGTGTCCTCAGACCATACTTGGGTAAGTTTGTAGTCGTATTTTTAGATGACAGCCTCGTCTACAGCAAAACGAGGAAGGAGCATCTAAAACACCTCAGAAAGGTGTTTCGACTGCTCAAAAAGCATAAGCTTTATGCTAAACAATCCAAGTGTGAATTCTTCGTTGAAGAAGTAGCATATTTGGGTCACATTATCTCTTCAGATGGGATTAAGATGGACCCAAATAAGGTTAAAGCCATACTCAGCTGGCTGAGACCTCAGAATATTTTGGAACTTCAAATCTTTCTTGGTCTGGCGGGATATTACAGACGATTTGTCAAGGAATATGCTCAGATAGCAGTCCCTATGACAAATCTCCTTAAGGGGAAGGGAAAGGAGTTCATTTGGGAGTCCGCACAACAGGAGAGCTTTGATGCTCTCAAAACAGCCTTAGCTACAGCACCAGTTTTAAAGGTCGTCGACCCCAATCAGCCATTTGTCGTCGAAACAGATGCTAGCGACTTTGCAGTAGGTGTTGTGCTAACTCAGGGTGGACGACCAGTTGCGTTCGAGAGTAAAAAACTCGAGCCAGCACAGACTAGGTATAGTGCCTATGAAAAGGAACTCTTTTCTATAGTCCATGCCCTTAAGACTTGGAGGCATTATTTGTATGGTGCCAACTTTGAGGTCCTGACAGACCATGAGAGTCTCAGATACCTTTGCAATCAACCTGAGCTTAGAGGTCGGAAAGCTCGTTGGGCAGAGTTGATGCAAGAGTTTGACATGTCTATCAGATATAGGCGTGGAAAATTCAATACAGTAGCAGATGCCCTTAGCAGAATGCCTATGATAAACGAGCTGAGTTTTACTCAGATTCGTAATGAGTTACTCGAGTCCTTGAGAGGGAAATGCCAGCATGATGCATTCTTCTCTATTATCTGGAACTCAGTCCAGAACAGACAGTTACAGACTCCAGAACCAGTTCCCGGGGCTGGTGCCAGTTCATCCAAGAATACGGCAGCTTCCGTTGAGGATGATGATGAGTCCGAGTATACGTCATCAGATGACGTTGAGGATTCTGAGCCTGTATCACCCAAGCAAACCCCAGTGGTTGAGGGTCAGTTGACTCAAGGATTCAAATGGAAACAGTATTCCATTCAGGATGAGTACTTGCTCTATAGAGATAGAGTATGTGTCCCCAATTCAGAGGATTATACGCAGCAGGTCCTATATGAATGTCATGACAATCCTAGCGCGGGACACCCAGGCATACAGAAGACCTATGAGCTTCTTCGTAGGCAATTTTTCTGGCCCAGTATGAAAAAGGACGTCCACCAGTATGTAACCAGTTGCCAGAAATGTCAAGTAAATAAAGCAGAGCGTTTAAAGGCAGGAGGGTTGTTGCATCCCTTAGAAATACCAGCTGGTAAATGGGAGAGTATCTCCATGGATTTTATAGTAGGCCTGCCTAAAACCCAAAAGGGTAATGACGCTATATGGGTCACAGTTGACCGTCTGACCAAAATGGCTCATTTTATTCCAACCAAAACAACCGTTAGAGCTCCAGAGTTAGCGAGGTTGTTTGTAGACGGGCTATTTAAATTGTACGGTCTACCTTCCGGCATAGTCAGCGACCGGGACAGTAAGTTTACTGGAAATTTTTGGAAGGCAGTATTCCATCATCTCCATACTAAACTTAATATGAGTACCACCGACCATCCACAGACGGACGGTCAAACAGAAAGGGTAAATCAAGTGCTGGAGGATATGCTTCGTGCATACGTCAGCAAGAGGCAGACTAATTGGGAGGAGTATCTCTCGATATTAGAGTTCGCTTACAACAGTACCAAACATTCAGCTACGGGATACAGCCCATTTATGCTGATGTACGGTTTTCAGCCACGCTCACCCACAGCTGTAGGGTTTAAACAAGAAAAAGTTGAAGCAGCCAGAAACTTTTTAGAAGACCTAAACCAGATGATAGAACATGCTAAGCGTAGCATTAGACAATCCCAGGATCGAGCCAGGCATTATGCAGATCCACACAGACGGGATGTGCAGTTCTCCACTGGTGAGAAAGTCTACTTGAGAGTCCCAGTTGACTCTAAAACCCTCAAATCAGGAGTGTGTGCTAAGTTGTCTCCAAGGTATTGTGGTCCCTTTACCATCAGTAGGAGACTAGGCGAGGTCACCTATGAACTAGAACTCCCACACAGCAGTAAGGTTTTTCCAGTCTTTCATGTAAGTCAGTTACGAAAAGCCTTAACCAGATCAGACAATCTGGTAGGGGACAGTGTTCTAGTTCTCCCATTGGATCCTCAACAACCTCCACATGAACCAGAGGAGATTCTTGATAGTAGAGAGACGCAGACTCGTCATACTCTATACCGAGAATATCTGGTTAAGTGGAATGATCAGCCTGTTGAGAATGCCACTTGGGAAAGAGGCAGCGTCCTTCGCAAGATTTTTCCAGACTTTGTCTTAGAGGACCAAGACGGTTCTTAAGGGGGAGGGAGTGTTACGAGCTCGTAACCAGTGCCGAACCCTAGAGAACACAGATAGGTCAGATACCACAGTCAGGGTCGTGTCCAGCGTACATGACCAACAGGGCAAGACAGTGTGAGTAGTGTGCCCCAGCACGGTCCATAGCCATGGCGGGCCTAACACAGCCTAGGGACCCTGTCAGCAGGATAGGGCCCCCAGTTGGGTCCCGACGTGCAGTCGGCCACGTCAGTGCCACGTGGCCGACACTTGGCAGTAGCATGCTACCAGTCCTCACACTGGGCTAGGAGGGGCTTACTCTATATCAGGGAGTAGGCAAGGTTGGGTGGATCAGTTAGTGTTTGCCCTACTGTGGTGTTAGGATCTATTACAGGATCAATCTCTTATTGATGAATAATGAAGATTGATGATTAACTCTAGTGCTTGTTGCTTATGATATATATATATCTATATCTATATATATATATATATATATATATATATATATATATATATATATATATATCATAGTACCCTGTGGTACCGCTGGTATGGTACCGCCGGTACCATAACAGTGGTACCGCCGATACGGTACCGCCCTGGGATCCGCGGTACCAGGGCGGTACCATAATATAATAAAAAAAATAAAAAATTCCCGTGTTATTTTCGCAAAAAGAATTTTTTTTTTTTTTTTGGTACTGCCGACCGATATGGTACCGCGGTACCATATATGGTCCCGCGGTACTGGGATCCGCGGAACCTGGTATTGCGGGACCTATGATATATATATATGTATATACATATCATAGGTCCCGCGGTACTGGGTACAGCGGATCCCAGTACCGCGGGACCATACTGGTACTGCGGTACCACAATATAATAATATTTTTATTATTTAATATTTTTTTAATTTTTTTTTTACCTAAACCTACTCGCCCCCCTCACATTTTCTCTGAAATTTTTTGCCCTCTCCACCCTGCCTTCGCTGTTGTTTTTGCCTGCCTACCATCGATGCCTTGCGTCGCCCTTCGCCCACGCAACGCCCTGCTTTGCATCTGATTTGCTTCGCCCTGCCTTCGCCCATTTTCAGCGTCTCTTCAACAGTGAACCCTGCTGTTTTTTTTCCAGCATTCCATCCTTCCAGCTTTAGCTTCATTTGCATTTTTTTCCCTAGTTTTCTCCATTGCAATGGTGCAATCCGACCTTTCCGGTCTGTGGGACGAGGTGGACGTTGTCAGGCGGGTTGCCGACAAGACCAACAAGACCGGTCATAAGGTCGTGCGTTGCCAATACTGCCTAGTCAAATTTGCTGCATCCCTCACTCGCCTTAATGGCCACCTGCCCGCCAAAAATGGTGGCACCTTAAATGCTGCCCCTTGTGGCAACATGTCCGTCCCCGACAGGCAGCAACTATTGGACACCTACGGGCCACGTCTCGTGGCGGGGGAGAACACCATTTTGGAGGGCGTTCTCCGGTTTTGCACCGCTCCTTGTGTGGTTGACCCAGAGTTGCTGCTTGCTTGGCTAGCACGCACGAGGAGAGGGAGTGCATCCTCGTCCCGTCCCATTGCCCCTCATCCCCTTCAAATAGCTCATGGACCGGATCGAACAGTTCCTGCAGCTGCCCATCTTGCAGCCAGAGAGGTAAGCGGTATAGTAATGTAACTGGTCTTTATCTTTTCAGTGGTTGCTAGTTTGTTTTTCTGTCGATGTTACGTTTTTTCCAAAATTTGCTTCAACTTTGTGCAGGATGACGAAGCTGAAGTTCATCTAGGAGACGCAGTGGAACTACTTTCACAGGAGTATCCACAGCGTTGCACACATCTTGCATCCCCTCTTCCTCTCTCCGACATAGATATTAGACAGGAAGCTCGAGTTGGATTGGCTTGAGTACATCTATGGGGTGGGTCCACACATTGGCTTGGATCCTATCAGACTCATGGAGGAGCTAGCTGCATTTCGTTTCGGCATGGGCACGTTCGATCACCCGGCTGCTCAGGATCCAGAGAGGAGGCAACTCCCCATTACCTGGTGGTACAACTAGAGGTCCAATATTACAACTAGCTAGAGCAGGTGTTGTTGGTTTGGCTTGCTTGGGGGCTGATGCGGAGGCAGATTGGGATGATGCTAGTGACGAGTCCTCCTCCTCGGATACACAGCCCATGCCAGTTCCAGACAGGCACAGATATCGGTTGCGAGAGTCAGCTCGGGGCCCTGAGTTGTCTCCGGAGTCGACCATTGTATTCAGACCATTTTTCACATTATATTCAGTGTTTGGCGTACTTTATTTGTTGCACATTGTGCGTGTGTCGCTCTGTATATGTGATGCTGTATTTTCAATTTTATATCAAATTCTATGTGCGTGTGTGAATCGTATTTTCAACTAGTTTCGATTGAAGAGAATGATAGCTTCACAAAAATGCACCTACAAACCGATCATTGATGCCACAGCAAACTGATAGCACACGCACTCCAAACGATCATGAGCATAGCAATTACCCCTAAACCCCAAACCCGTGACGGCATTTCATAAACACATGTATTACATTGCATTTAAAAAAATACAGAGACTGCATTTCACATGACCAGGCTCGCGTTGCACAAAAAACACACTATATATTGATTCAGCCATTGTATCAAGATAACAATACATGTCCCACCATATATGGTTGGGTCTTTTTTTTAAGCAACTATCTAGCTATTTGCCGCACCCTAAACTGCCGAAAATCACATAGCAACAGTCCGCCACATACGTCTAGATCTTATCTAGTCTGAACATTCCTACGGATCCTCCACCGACTCCTCGCCCTCGTCAGGTGCATTGTTCTGTCGCTCTCGCTTTGCCTCCTGGTTAGCCCGACGTCTGGCCGCCCTTTCCCTGACCATGATGAGTTGCCGTCGTGTGAAGTTCATTCTGATCTACTCATCCAAATCCAGCTTGACCTCGGGGGCAGGGGCTACAACGGGGGCAGGGATCTGCAGCTCTAAGTGTCGCTGCCAAATCTGTCACAGCATCTCTGCAATGTCTGCCTCTTGCTTCCGATGTCTTTCGTTGTGCCTTCGAATATCTTCCTCGAGCTTCCTCCTACCTTCGCCCTCGGGCTTCGGTGGTATGCCCTCTGCCATCTCGATCGACTTTCTCCTCACAGCACCCTGGTCCTCTCACAACCTCTCACAACACCTTGGCTCTCAAACAGCCTCTCACAGCCTGTCACTGGCTCTCTGGCTATCATTGGCTCTCTCACAGCCTCTGAAAATGCTTCTCTCAACAGCATTGTGAGTGCCTATTTATCCCCACAGCCTGATCGGCCATGCGCATCCCCATCATCCCTCCATGTGCCTCTGTACCTGCCCCCATGTGTTGCTCCCCCCTTGTGCTGCTCTCCCAGTGACCCCATGGTCTGCTCACCCACAGTGCCCATGTGCTGTTGCGCCTGTCCCCTGCACCATGTACTATACCCTCTTTTTTTACAGCCAAAACCCTTTTTTTTTTCATTTTTTATAGCCTATTTTACTATGTAAAAGGCAATAATTAAATATTAGAAATATTAAAAAAATATATATATTAAAAAATGGTACCGCCCTGGTACCGCGGATCCCAGGGCAGTACCGTACTGGCGGTACCACTGTTATGGTGCCGGCGGTACCACAGGGCACATAATTTTATGATATATATCCAAAGCACTATGGATCCACAGGTACCACAGGACACTATGGATCACAGGTACCATAGGACACTATGGATCACAGACACTATGGATCACAGCACTATGGATCCACAGGTACCACCTGATTCTATGATATATATTTGTATATATATATATATATATATATATATATCATAGGTCCCGCGGTACTGGGTACCGCGGATCCCGGTACCGCGGGACCATACTGGTACCGCGGTACCATGATGGTACCGCGGTACCACAATATAATAATATTTTTATTATTTAATATTTCTAAAAAAAAAAATTGACCTATACCTACCCGCCCCCCTCGCATTTCCTCTGAAATTTTTTTGCGCCCTCCTCCGCCTTGCCATCGCTGTTGTTTTTGCCTACCTGCCTTCTGATTCCTTGCGTCGCCCTTCGCCCACGCAACGCCTTGCCTTGCATCTGACTCGCCCTGCCTTCGCCCATTTTCAGCGTCTCTCCAACAGTGAACCCTGTTGTTTTTTTTCCAAAAATCCATCCTTCATTTCATCTGCAATGGTGCAATCCGACCTTTCTGGTCTGTGGGACGAGGTAGACATTGTCAGGCAGGTTGCCGACAAGGCCAACAAGACCGGTCAGAAGATCGTGCGCTGCCGAGGCAGCGACTACTGGACACCTACGGGCCGCGGCTCGTGGCAGGGGAGAACACCATTTCGGAGGGCATTCTCCGATTTTGCACCGCTCCTTATGTGGCTGACCCAGAGTTGCTGCCTGCTTGGCTGGCATGCACGAGGAGAGGGAGTGCATCCTCCAATCCCTTTGCCCCTCATCCCCCTCAGACAGTTCCGCCTCACGCACCCCCATCTGCTCAGATTCCGGTGGATCCCGTCCCATCGCGTCCACCAGTTGCCACTGTGGTTCCACCACCACCCACTGTTGCTCGCACTCCCCCAGTCTACGACTTTCTTATGGACTCTCCGCCACCCGAGCAAGCCCAGGATGCTACTGCTGGGGCCTTCGAGGATGTGGAAGAGATCCCTTCTTCCTTCCCTTCCCATCCCGATGACCTCCTCAGCCAGCAGTTTTCGTACCCCATGCCAGATGTTGCCCCTCTACCAGTGCACCCCACCTATGCTGCTGCACCCATCCCTGCCAATGCATCCCACTCTCCCCATTCCACGTCTACAGCCGATGCATCCACCAGTGCCCAGCCTGTCGCGTCATCGTCCATTCCCGTCACGGTTGGTGCACCGTGCTGGAGGTCCACCACCCGTCGCCCACCAGGGAGAGCCCTTGTGCAGCAGACCATTCGCGGCGCGCATCAGCTGCACATGGACAGAGAGGCCACACAGGCCGTGGCCAGTCTGATTTACGAGTTGAACCTACCCTTTGCCATCACCGACTCTGAGCCCTTCAGAAGGGCCTCCCGCCTTGCACAGTCTGTCAGCCCTAGCTGGAGAGTCCCTAGTTCAGAGGTTGTCCGCACACACATGCTGAGGGATAAGGTTGAGTCCTTGTCTAGAGAGATGGAGCCTCTGCGTCGGCACTGGGCCACTTACGGTTGCAACATCATGTCCGATGGCTGGATTGATGTCAGGAGGAGGCCGATCCTCAACATACTGGTCTCCAGCTGCATGGGCACACAGTTTTTGAGGGCAGTGGATTGCAGCAGGGGGGGGGAGAGTCATATCTGCAGAGTTCATGTTTGATGTCATCAGGTCTACCATCCTAGCCATAGGCCCACAGCATGTCGTCACGGTGGTGACGGACAATGCCACGAATTGCATTCAGATGGGTGTACTGCTAGAGGCCAAGTTCCCTCATATTGTTCATACCCCCTGTGCAGCGCACGGCATAGACCTTCTGATGGGGAACATAGGAGCACTTCCCTAGGTTAGAGCCATCGTCCGGAAGGCCCTCTTCCTGGTGACTTTTGTCACCAGAAAGAGGCGTGTTCTTGCCATGCTCCGAGTATTCAGCCATCTGGACCTCTGTAAGACATCCCCCACACGCTTTGCATTTGACTTGGTGGTCATCGACCGTCTTATCAGGTGTAAGGCGTAGCTTCTACAGATGGTTGCCAGTGATCTTTGGCGTGCCACTACGTTTCAGCACACTGAGGATGGGGAGCACTTCTCTTTCACGGTGAGGGGAGACCAGTTCTGGAGGGATGCACAGACATTGTCAGGACTGCTTCGACCACTCTACATTGTGCTCCGCATGGCTGACAACAAGGGGTCGACACTTGGACTGGTGTATGAGCTCATGGACCGGATTGGACAGTTCCTGCAGCTGCCCATCTTGCAGCCAGAGAGGTAAGTGGTACAGTGTTGTAATTGTTCTTTATCTTTTCAATGGTTGCTAGTTTGTTTTTTTGTGAATGTTACGGTTTTTCGTAATGCCCTAAACCACATGCCTCTCAACTGCCTCCACGTCCTCCTCCTTTGGCAGCACCCACTCCACTGGCTCCCCCTTTGGCAGCACCCAGGATGTACCAGTACCGGCCACCGCAGCGCCCCTTCAAGTACATATCGCCGCTGTACTTGCCTCCTTCACAGCCAGTCCCTCCACCATCAGCAGCCCCACGGGCACACACTCCAGGAGCTCATCATCCTCGCTCAACTGCACAGGGAGTTCCCTCTTTTGCTTCCCTATCCCAACCGGCCTCAGCTTGGGCCCCGCCTAGCCAGCCAGGTGATTTGCATGGGGGTGACGAGGCATTGACAGCTCCTCTTGTCCGCAAGAGACCAGGAAGACCCAAGGGTGCACCGAACAAGAAAGGCAAGGCACAGAAACTGCCAAGGAAGAGAGGACGACCACGCAGGGCTCCAGGTACAGCTAGAGGTGCAGCATTACAACGAGCTGGAGCAAGTGTTGTTGGTTTGGCTTGCTTGGGGGCTGATGCGGAGGCAGATTGGGATGATGCTAGTGACGAGTCCTCCTCATCTGATACAAAGCCCATGCCAGCTCCAGACAGGCACAGATATCGGCTGCGAGAGTCAGCTCGGGGCCCTGAGTTGTCTCCAGAGCATTCGTCTGAGTCAGAGCCAAAGCATTGATTGTGGCTCTGTTGTTTTATTTTTAGCAATTTCATATCATGTTCCATGTTTGGCGACCAGATGGTCGAACACTGTATTCAGACCATTTTCCATATTATATTCAGTGTTGGACGTATTCTATTTACTGCACAATGTGTATTTGTCAATTTGTAATTGTGATGTTCTACTTGCAGTTTTACTTCAAATGGTGTGTGCGTGTTAAGTCATTGTGAAAGCCCGTAAAGGTTCTAAGACTCTGTCCGACTATTTGATGGCCTGCCGTTGTTCGATGACTTGTCGATTGTACTGCAATTGAAGGGGTCTAGATTAAAGATTGGATTTAGGGAGACAGAGAAGAGGGATAGAAATCCAACAGCTTATGCAATCTCTTGAACTCTGCCTCTAAGCTCACTGCAGACTGAAGGATGGTACCATACAGCTTCGCAAGAACATGCCCAATCATGATAGTGCGATAGTTAAAGTTATGGACTTGCCTCATTACATTCGCCACGTCCATTTACATTTACTTTACTTTATGCATAAGCAGGCCTTGGGCCCTTTTCTATTCGTTATTGACACTTAGACTATATCGTTGGCCTTGGGCATTATTATTCATTATTTGGACATTTGGACATATTACTGGAGAGTGGGGCCCTTCTTGGAGGGCGCACTATTATCCCTCCCAGTTGGGCCCTAATCACTGGAAGCTTCCTTTTAGGACTTCCTCTAGGCTATAAGTAGGGAATCTGTGTCATTTGTTACTCAGCTGATGATATTGATCTCTCTCTTTAGTCTCCTTAATCTCTCTTTCCTACTTTCTAGGGTTAAGTCTTGCTTATGTGATGCTTTCATAGCTTAGCTCTAGATCAATTGTGGCTTCATTCGTAACTTGGTAGCAGAGCACTTTCCTTTGCACCACTTTTTCAGATTTAGTAGAGGCTGTCCAGCACCCTACTAACCCATCACTTTCGTCAATTTTTTCATCAAATTTCCATCGTTTTTCCAGATTTGGTAGAGGCTGGCCAGCGCCCTACTACCAGTGCTAATCAATTGTGGCTTCATTTGTAACTTGGTATCAGAGCCTTTTCCTCTGCACCACTTTTTACAAGGAGCATCATTCTCAATAGCAGCACGTAATAAACTGACATGGAATACATCACAGGCGCATGTGGAAGCAGGATTTAGTCTAGTTACATATCGCTTACATATATATCAGTCCACTAGCAATGAGGAATAGGCCAACTCTGGAGCAAACCAGCAGACTTAGCACGGGAGTACTTATTACGAAGACAGAAAGCGCAAGTACGAATAAGTACAGCAAGCTCAGATCGAAGAGAGGGCCAATAGAAATGGTCTTTCAGACGAGCATAAGACTTCTGAAAACCAAAGTGACCCCCAATAGGAGAGGAATGAGCATCCGACAACAATTGGAAACGGATACCCAAGGAACTAGGAATACAAAGAGAATCATAACGATAAAGATGGTTGTCAACAATGGAGTAAACCTGATGAGGACGGGACAAAACAGGTGGCGCAGAACTATAGACATCACGAAAATCAGAACATGTAAGGTATGTTGCAGGTAGATCATCAAACCATGTAGGAATAGTAGAAACGAGTGTATTCAACAAAGCTGGAAGACGAGATAATGCATCAGCAGCAGTGTTGGCATGACCAGGACGATACAATATGGAAAAATTAAAAGACTGTAAAAACTGCAACCAACGAAATTGACGATCACTAAGGTCACGTTGAGAAAACAGATAATGTAAAGACTGGTGATCAGTAATAATGTCAAATGGAACTCGATAAAGATAATGACGCCACTTCTTAAGAGCATAGACAATAGCAAGAAGCTCTTTCTCATGCACAGAATAACGTTGCTCATAAGAGCGAAGACGACGCGACTCATAAGCGATAATGCATTGTGATTGGCGAAGTAAAGCACCCAAACCAACATTACTAGCATCAGTCTCAACAAGAAACTTCTGAGAAAAATTGTGGTAAACACATAACGGCAGCATCAACAACAGCACGACGAAGAGTATCAAACACTGACTGACAATCAGAAGTCCAAAGAAAAGTACTAGACTTCTTCAAAAGTGCATGAAGAGGAGCTGCAATAGTGGCAAAAGAGAAACTGGATGACGAAGGTGAGTGGCTAACCCAAGGAACATACGAACACGATGAATATCAGTTGGTATAGGCCAATCCTAGATGGCCTGAACCTTATGAGGATCCAAACGAATGTGTCCATTACAAACAAGAAAACCAAGAAACTCGATCTCGGCAACAACAAAAGAACAGTTAGACAACTTAGCAAATAACTGGTGATGTACAAGTAGCTGAAATACAGAGGAAAGATGGGAAACGTGTTCAGCAAGAGATTGGCTAAAAATAAGAATATCATCAAAATAAACCAAGACACAATGAGCAAGAAGCGGACGCATGACGTTATTCATCACATTCTGGAACGTAGGAGGGCCATTAGTAACACCAAAAGGAAGCACACGAAATTCATATAAACCAAGATGAGTACGAAAAGCAGTCTTATGTTCGTCAGAAGGGTGCATCCTGAATTGGTAATATCCAGAACGAAGGTCTATCTTGGAAAAGATTTTAGAGGTACCAAGCTGGTCAAAGAGGTCATCCATGTGTGGAATATGGTACTGATTACAAATAGTCAACTTATTTAAAGCACGGTAATAAATACAAATATGTTTGGTACCATCTTTCTTACTAACAAGGAGAACAAGGGCACCGAAAGGGCTGTGACTAGAACAATGAGACCTTGCTCTAACAAGGCAGTAATATGGAGCTCAAGCTCATCACGCTCAGATCGAGACATACGATAAGGGGGACGGGAAGGAGGAGCAGAACCAGGACGCAAGTCAATATGATGGTTCACGTCACGTAATGGTGGTAGCGTCGTAGGTTCTGAAAAGACAAAAGCATACTGATGTAATAAGTCAGAGATCACCTGAGGAATAGCTGCTGGAGTAGAAACTGGAGGAACTGGTACTGCCCGCTGAACACATAATAAGGCTGCACAATGAGGCTACAGCAGGCTGCGAATAAACTGCTTCCCAGTAATCAACTGGAAGTCTCCCTGAGAATCAATGCCAACAAGTGAGTGTGTAACTACATCATGTACAAATGTCAATGTCTGATGTATCAAGTCCAGTGTAACGGCTCCAAGAGATGCAAACCAATCAACACCAAGGATAAGATCATAACGCTCCATAGGAATAATGTAAAGATCTGCCTGTCCAAAAAAATCTCCAATGCGATATGGTAAACGCTGAAACATCTGAGAACTAGGAAAAGAATGGGAACTGGCAACCTCAACTGTGAGAGGCTGTGAAGCAGGAACAGGTGAAGCACGGATCCGACTAGTGATATAACTGCTAATAAAAGAATGAGTGCTGCCAGTATCAACTAAAGCAATATACTCACGACCTGTAATACGTACACATAACCGAATGGAACGAGGACCAGGACGCCCTGTCCAAGTAGCATAGGCAAGCTGAGCATGGCAAGTAGCAGGAAGTAAATCAGTGGAAGGTTCAGAGGATAGGTCAGGCTCATCAGAAATATGAATGTAGATATCAGAATCATCTGGAGTAGTGCCCTCATGGTAAAAAACAGCAGTAGTAGTAGGGAGAGGCTGACGACAATCACGGGCAAAATGGTCAGGACTCTGCAGACGTGTAACATCGGACAAAAGAAGGTCGAGGAGTCGGAGGACGAGGAGACGAAGGGACAATGGAGAGAGCTGAAACAAAAGGGGCAGGTGCAGGGGTGGACGTAGCGGGAAAAGATGAAGCAGAAGGACGGGGTCGGGAGAAGCAAGAAGGGTGTCAGAGTACTTATGCTGTAAAGTACTGGCAAGAGACATTGCCTCAACAAGTGTGGGAGGACGGAAGGAAGAAACATCATAACGTAAAGCACCACGAAGCCCAGCAATGTAACGAGAAATAAGCTCAGTGGGCTGTAGATCTGTGAAAAGATAAGAAAGCTCCATAAATTGATTTGTATAAGAAGCAAGGTCACTGGTCTGAGTGAGACTACGGAATGTATCACGTTGGCGGTCGAGCCACTGAGGATCAATCATAGCATGACGGAGGTCACGGCGAAAGATATGCCAAAAATGGAGCCCTTCCCGATCAGGATCAGCTCGATAAACTTGCCACCACGTGGCGGCACGTCCATCTAAATGTAAAGCAGCCAACTGGATCTTCTGAGGATCAGTCTTAGGGTAGATCTGAAAATATGTGTCAAGCTTAGCAAACCAATTCTCTGATAAGTTCCTGTCAGAGGAACCGGAATAGGTAGCAAGCTGTACCCTATCACGAAAGTCTCGAGCAAAGTGTGGCTCAGGAAGTGGGGGACGTGAAAAGAAACCAGGAGGTGGGTTAGGTGGAATGAATGGTCCACCACCAGGCAGACTAGCAGAGGAAGATGGAAATCCCAATAGTGGGGGAGTCCCAAATGAAGTAAAAACAGGAGCTTTACCAGGACCATGAGGCTGTAAAGAATAAATCTGTGACTGCATAGTAGCAAAGCCCATCATAACTGTATCGAAGCGAAGAACGAGGCCAGAAAGGGTCTCATCCATGCAACGAAACTGATCGGATAAGGTTTCCTGAGTAGTCTCACTCGGGGTAGGTGAATGTGCCATAATGATAGTGGAAGGAATGGACGAAAACTTGAGGGAGCGGACTCTTGTCATAACCCCAAATTAGCCTATTACAACCAATATTATCACAACTAAGAAAGGGCAGCAATTAACAAATGAAAAAGTGGGAAACGAAGGCTGTAAAAATGCATTGGACAGCCAGGGGAAAAATGTCAATTTGAAAGATCAAACGGAGTCGGAATTCCGTGAAATGTGGTGGAGAATGGGCGCTGGACAGCCTTTGATAAGCTGTAAAAGATGGCTGGAAACGGAGAAAAAAATAGGCAAAAGTCACAAGTTGGGAGTGCTGGGGCAGCGATGTACAGGTTGAAGAATTTTGGCAGTTTGGAATAGCAAATGATGTCGGAATTGAGTAATTCTTGGATGAGGATTGTGGCGCTGGACAGTCTGGGAACTAATTGTGGAAGATGGCTGCAAACTGGAAAAATATCGGATGAAAGTGACGAGTCAGAAGGCAGGGACAGCGATGGAAGGAAGGAGGAGGAGCGCTGGGCAGCAAGGAAGAGAGGGGGCAAGGCAGGGGGAGTGCTGGACAGGAAGGAGTGGAAGGAGCAGGGCTGTCAAGGCAGCAATGGAGCTGTAGGTACAGCGATGGAGGAGCAAGGCAAGGCAGCAAAAAAACAATTTCCAGATTGTGCTCAGGAAAGTGCTCTGATACCAAGTTACGAATAGAGCCACAGCCGATCTAGAGCTAAGCTATGAAAGCATCACATAAGCAAGACTTAAGCTATGAAAGCAGCACATAAGCAAGACTTAACCCTAGAAAGCAGGAAAGAGAGAGATTAAGGAGACTAAAGAGAGAGATCAATATCATCAACTAAATAACAAATGACACAGTTTCCCTACTTATAGCCAAGAGGAAGCCCTAAAAGGAAGCTTCCGGTGGCTAGGGCCCAACTGGGAGGGAAAATAGTGCGCCCTCCAAGAAGGCCCCCACTCTCTAGTAATATGTCCAAATGGCCTTATAATGAGTAATAAGGCCAAAGGCCAACCATATAGTCTAAGTGTCACTAATGAATAAAAAAGGGCCCAAGGCCTGCTTATGCATAAAGTAAAGTAAATGTAAATGGACGCGGCGAATGTAATGAGCCGAGTCCATAACTATAGCGGTTTCTTAAAACCATATATCATTTAAACCATCAAGGGGCTCTTCTGCATCTAGATCTTGTATACGAATCTCATCTCCAATATCTTGTGACCCATGTTCTGTATCTAGATCATGTACAAGAATATATGCTTGAATGAGAGCAACAAAAAAAGAAACACATACCTCCACCAAAATTGTAGGAAGACTACACATATTTGCACATGTCTTTTGTTCAAGCCGAGTTCATCTTTGATCAACATGGCCAGCTAGTAGGTCACCATAGAGCCCAAGGCCAATGGTTGGTGACAGTCAGTGACCAATTGATCAACATGGCCAGCTAGTAGGTCACCAAAGAGCCCAAGGCCAATGGTTGGTGAGTGACCAAAAGGGACACCTGGGACAGGTACATCACAAGTTGCGACTCAGTGTGCAAATTGTCAAAGAAGCAGAGATTCGTGATTGTTTTGGCCTAACCTTTGTGTGTGATGAAAAGCTAGCCGACACATATTTGGGGTGACCAAGTAGTTCAAAGTCCATGGCGGGGGATGGGGGCAGCACCCTATGAATCACTCACTATTCATGGGACACAGAGGGCATGCATGCCAAGTGGATTCATCACCCACTGTTGGTTGTTGTGTATCAAGAATAGCAAGTAGATGAACTCAAAGGAAGTATGCTTATAGTTGGGAGGCTCAATCTACACACCAACATTCTAGGTTTCACGAGCTTGGAGAGACACATTTTTTCCACACCAAGAACCTGTCCCTCTATCTCATTTAAAAGATCTCGTGGCCCACATGCAGATGCACGTGCCTCTATTACATCAACAAGATCCTGTCAACCAGCTGAGTCATGTGACAATGTAACCTCTATATGTGTCTGATGCCTGCACTCTCAGGGCACAGATCTGTTCTTGCCTCAAGATGATAATGTGGTTGTAGATATGTCTCAAAGTGTGATCTAATTTGAGTGAGCCAAGGAGGACTCAATAAAAAACGACGGTCACAATCAATCATGTACTTTCAGAAGTCCTCTCTTGAAAACATTCCCAATGTAATAGCCTACACTAATGGATGAAATCGACGTGATTATGACAACAAATTTCCCACCAGTCAAAAATGCTACTAGACAGATGAGCAATAGCTACCTCTCAAGTAATTCATGCTAAAAAACTTCTCTAGTGCAACAAACCAATTTCTCAATACATAGGCTTATGTTACTTTAGTACAAGAGGTTTTTGTGGCCAATATGATGACAAAAATTGGTGCTTGTGACAAGAGCATAAATAAGGATGTGGTCATAATCATGAATTTCGTAGATAGTCCTTGATATTGAGTAAGAAATGTAACGAGGATGCTTCAAGCACAACTAGTGAAAAAGTATGTGATAAGAAGCTATTGAAGGAGTGGACTTGTTACATCAACCTGTGTAGATCTTAGGTCCACACCAATACACTAATAGATTGAAAAATGATTGTCTTGCACATGGAAACTATATACTAAAACGGAAATTGGCAAGCTTATACAAAGCAAAATCACCATCAAGCCCCCCAAAATTAGGCATTGGATGGCAATAAAGGCTATTCACCTATGTTGTATAAACCAACATGCGAAAAAGCCTTACAAGTGTGAGAATAATTCCAAAAATTAGCAGCTTGATGTCAACATAGGCTGTCCAATACTGCTGAAAAAAAAACAGCAAGCAATATATGTGGTTAAAACTGCAAAATGACCTTGAAAATTGCGCACCAATGACCATAGATGCTTTTTCTGCATCATACAAACCCTCTTTGATGCAAAAACTATAAAATGGGATATCTGGAGATAGAGATATCAAATTGATGAGCCATAAAGTTTGTTGTGCAGTAAAGAATGTAAAGATCCACTCAGCATTGGAACAATATCTTTTCGGAGTAAACAGATTATTCTCCTGTTATGGCCAAACTTTGCAAAACCTTCAAGATCTCTTGGTAGAAACCTCCAACTGACAAGCTGAAAAGTGCAACAAACTTATCTGCCAGTATGGAGTATAAAGATCCATTAACAATCTGAAACAAGATCTTTTTGAGAAAAAAAAAACATACCACTTAGAGAAAATTTGACTCTATAGTAACCAGCAAGTCAAAATGGATCTTTGGGCTTGTAGGACAGCGTAAAACATATAGATCCAGTCAAATATTGATCAATAAGGTGTTGTCCTCAAAAGGTAAACATAACCCCTCTGACCAAAACTTTGATTATGCAATAACTTTTGAAAGAGAACTTTCAATGTGTCATCTACTTCTCTAGATGTACACCTTGATCAAGTCCTCCATGAATGAGTAG
Source organism: Diphasiastrum complanatum (assembly GCA_029204225.1). NCBI lineage: Eukaryota > Viridiplantae > Streptophyta > Lycopodiopsida > Lycopodiales > Lycopodiaceae > Diphasiastrum > Diphasiastrum complanatum. Next base: position 44,979,823 of record CM055100.1, on the reverse strand, counting down.
TTCCACCTTTTGTTGCTTGAAAATATAAAAGAGATAATCTTCTCCCAAAGTCAAATTTAAGGTTTCTAGAATCAGTGTTTCCTAAAAACAGCCAACAAAGAGACTTGCTTCTTATGGATCGCCCAACTGTTAGGAAACCAATGCAACATGAATCAATTTAATCACATGCCCAAGGCACTTATCAATGGCCCATAACTTGGTCTCTCTTATTTTAAAATAATCATTTACCTTGGACCCACTGCAATTCACGACGTGCTTCTAGTGATGACTCTAGAGGACTTTCAATTCTCATTAAAAGCCAATTACATAGAGATAAAGTGCTCTTTGGAGTGTAAATACTTACTTGAACAAAAGTTAAATATCCAACAACGGTTAGAGTTGCACGATTGATGCCAGCAGTACAATGGACGTACACTTTGAAACCTCGTGCCAAAAGTAGGTTCAATGTGCGCACTGCTTGGGGAAGCATCAAGGCCTGTACAAGAACTTTTTAAACGAAAAAACCACATAGCAATGATGTAAAACCATAGATCTTCACTAAGTCATGGAATCAACATGTTGACTTAGAAAAGCATAGCAGTCAAGAAAAACTACACGAAGATCATGAAAAGATCAGATTATAGACACTCTGGACCTAGATAATGCATGAACAGTGTGAGCCCTGGACATCCTGTTCATTATCTTCTGAGTCTTCAAGCTTTCCATTGATCTATGCAGGCTAAACACACATAGCACCACTAAGATGATTGCCGGCACCGTTTTCATTGATCTCCCAGCATGAATGCTATGTAAGGTAGGGCAGCTACTACAAGGGAGTGGCGCTGGCCTGAATTTTTCAGGCTAAGAAAAGCGCCCCACCCCCATGTTCCTTCAATCAAATATTCTGCTTTCAGGCATCAGTTAGGGGAGAAGTCGATAGCATGAAGCAGTGAGGTGGGGTATCTGAAATTAAATAGTTCAAGCAGACATCATTTTGGTTGACTCCAGACCAATTTTTCCAGCTGGCATGAACAAGCACACAGCATGTGATGCATAAAGTAAGTGGGGAACTTTTCATTGACCCTACAAAACACTGTGAATGATTGGCACATGCAATTAGAGTTATCAAATTAACTGTTTTTGTGGTCAAAGATATTCCACCACTTGCAACAAGTGTATCCTTCATTTCAAGAAATACTTCACATGGAAACCCTGTTTAATACAAAGTATTTGGCCAGTTCTTTATTGGCTCAATCACTGAAATACTTTAGACCCTCGGATGCATTTGATTGCTTACTTTATCTCACCATTGGGCACACCATCTGTTTAAGAAAGAAGATTACTCTCTCCATTCTGACAGGTTTCTTTGTTTCCTTCCATTGTTAAGTGTGTTTGGGACTCTAGATGCACCGCTTTCAATCCCCTTATGTTGTTGCATTTTATGGCCTTCTTGGCTTTTGCAGCTTCCTTGGAGTATATTTATGGGCCCTAGGTAGTATCCTATTGCATTCTCGTGATATTCTAGACTATATTGCTGGTTTGGTTTTTCTTTGGTTGTGCCTTCCTATTTCTGCATCCATTCAGAGTTTGTGGTTCACAATTATATTGGGATCTCTATACGTTGCTACACCCCACATCACTCCTTGAAGAATTTACTTAGCCTAGCTGCGATTGGGTCATTATTGAGTCCAAATTTATAATTGGTACAGACACATACTGCTCAGCATCTTTGCCCTCACAACTACACTTCGGACATTTCTATTCAGTATTATAGCCACACAACTATTCCTTTATGATGTCATCTCATCACCGTAGTAAATTGTTACTACCACATGTTGCATCTTTCCCAATTCCATGCAAATGGATATTCAAGGCGAAGTACGACGCTCAAGGAAGGCTAAATCGTTACAAGGCCAGGCTAGTTGCCAAAGGCTTTTCCCAGATTCCAGATCTTGATTATTCAGAACCTTTCAGCCCAGTTGTCAAACATGCTTCGATCCGCATACTCCTCTCCTTTGCAGCCGCAACAAATCTTGAAGTCCACCACCGCTTTCCTCAATGGAACCATTGAAGAGGAAATCTTTATGACGCAGCCAGAGGGTTAGAAACTCACCTAGAGTCTGGTTCCAGAAGATCAACGCATTTCTAATAGAAAATGGTTTTATTCCAAACTCGACAAACTCGAAAGTCTGTATCAGATTACTTCATCATCATCACTCTCTATGTTGATGATACACTCTTATTCAGTAACAATCTGAATATGATGAAGGATACAAAATGCATGTTGGCCCATGAATACAAGATGACTGACATGGGTCTAGTCCACTATTGTCTCGAAATCCAAATCCAATGAGATCGACCCAGCACACTGATTTCTATTACTCAACAACGATATCTCAGTTAGAATTAAAGTAGAATCATTGTGCTACTCTACTGTGGGTCCTATCAGTCGATAATGATCAAATGGCCTCGCCACGAGGCAAGTCGATGGGACACGCGTCCTGCCAACGGCAACCTGGGTCATGCATGGATTGCCTGAGTGAAGAACTATATGTACAGTGTAATTTCAGCTTGAGAAATACAGTTGCTATGTGAGCTTGTTGTGGAGAGTGTTTTTTGTCCATGTTACTGTGTAGCATGATTTGTGTTCCTGTTCGAAGCAAATTATAAGTTGGTATCAGAGCGGATCAGGGAGTGTACACAACAGCACAGTGTCACCATTGAAGAGAGCTTCAGGAGAAGAGCAGTCTTTTGAGAGTTCGGGGTTTACGGCGGGTTGAAGACGGAAAGTGAAGCACTGGTGCACAGTTTCTAGTTTATGGAGGGTTGCCAAGCTCAGTAGAGGGCTTATTAGCTTGTGCATAACATCAAACAAGGAAAAATTTGGTGGAAAATTGACAATTTTAAAGCCAGTTGAAAATCGAAATCGGTTTGGGATTACGGTTTTCTACACATAATTAGTGATTTCTTCGCTGTTTGTCCACCGTTTTGGATGTCGTAAGGACTGGAAGGAAGCTAATTATATTGTCAACCAGCCACGGAGATATTCTGAGCTTTGTTTCAGAGATTTGTCTGCAGATAGATAACCTAGCAGATTTGCGGTAAAAAGTGAGAAAAAGCCACTTTTTCAAGCTGACCAAAAATCACCGTTTTTCCACGGAATCTCATGATTGAACACTCTGTAGACTTGGAATCAGTAGGACAACCCTACTCCAGCCTCAGATTGTGCTCGAATTGATCCAAAATTGATTTTGATCAGGCTGAAAATGGCGAGGGTAGGTGCGGCCGCAGAAAGAGAGAGAGCGTGGCTCGCGCGCGTCCAACCAAGCTGAAACCATAGTGCCTTGAGGCAGTTGGTGTCTCCAAGAAAAGAGTTTGATGCACGGGCAAGCTGGTGACCACATGATAAGCTCCTTTGTAGATCGACGCTGGTGATCTGAAAAAAGGAGAACCATCGGATCTGGTCGTTCTCTCTCCTTATGGTTTTGATGCTATTACAGCCAAATTCAGTGTCTCCAGGTTTCCTTGTATCTTCTCATTAATTTACATTGTTTATGTATATCTTGTAACACGTCTCATTAGGCACACTATTCATTTAAGATCTCTCCACACTATTGTTATGGCAGTGGCTCATTACCATGACGTCATTATTGTTTCTAGGTGATACTGTTGGTCCATATGTGTAGCTTGATCATTTCTGTGTTTCATGATCCAGCAGCTTTTATATCCAACAGAGCTATTCTTGCATTCCTTCATAAATTAGTCATGTTGATACTTTTCGTTGACATTCCTGCTTGATTCGGTTATGAAATCTGTAGCCAGCAGTACTAAGTTCACGGATGAACCGTGCAGCACGCATGTGTCGCTTCTATTGTCATTCATTGTTGCAGCTCAAGTGGTGCATCAGGATCTTGTGCTACCTTTTTCATTGTGGCTGTATTATCTTGTCCTTTCCTCCGTGTGCTATGCTGCAGACAGTTTCTTTTGAGAATGAGAAGAGTCATGTTTATATATTCACAATTCATTGCAGCTGTTGTGGTGTTGTTGCCCCATAGTGTTGTCGGTTACTATTTGACAGTTGACCATATGGTTTGGACCCTGGGCTATTCTTTTGTTGATTAGAAAATTGATTATTGATATCTATTCATTTGTTGGACAACTAGTTTGCTTCTACACTGTGAATTGTACACCTAGCCCTAACTTGGGCCTAGAAAAGCATAGAGACTCCTATAAGCTTCATCATGACAGGCAAGTCATTGAAGAGTTGGAAAGTTTCTCACTCTCATCATTTATTAATTCAACAGCTCCTTTATAAACATTGTGATGTTGTTATTCATTAGATCAATATATTTACATCTCCTTTCAAAACATTTCAATTCTATTACAGTTCTTTAGTTGTTTTTGTCATAGTTAGTACAAAAACGTGTTACATAAGTTATGGATAAGAAACAACCCTCGGTCTTGGCATAGAATAGTGCCTCCTACACTGCAACTACCATCATTTTCAACAAAGAACTTTTAGCCCAGATATGCGCAAAATAGTTACAAGTGTCATAAAAGTTTCAATATACTAAGGCTTAGAAACCCATTTTGACCTTTTTTGGTCAGAACGTACAGTACGCTCTGTACAGTACGTTCCGAAACATACTGGGTTAAACCTTTTTTTATTAATTCCAAAAAAAAAAAGCATGACTATAAATTTCTCCTTTGCATTGACTCCTGAGTACACCAGCAGCCATACTAGTAAATGCTAAATACATATGGCAACTTGCAAGTATTTATTACTAAGTTCTAACAGCTAATAGATTCTAATAGCTAACAAGTATCTTACTATTGACAAGTCACAATGGACATCTTTCCATAACACGTGTTCTTGGATCCTTGATTCTGATTTCTTAGAATCTTTGAATTTTGAAGTTTAAATTTTGATTCTTGCTAAGAATCAACATGGAGGAAGATGATAACCACAGTGAGCACGATCGAGTAGGTGTGGCCAAGGCCGTCCAGTGAGTATTTCAGGTTGAGAGGACTTGTTGCTGACCAGCTGCTAGAGCACCAATATGCACTCTAATACTCTATGCCCATTGCCCCCTTTTAAGTTTGTCTTTCAAGTTCGAAGTTTGGTTCTAAATTTTAAGTAGGACCAGTTATTGAACAATATTAATTTTCAACTTATATATGACGTGACTTGTTAGAGTCCAGTTACGACTCTATCATGACCTTGGGCACGGTCGGTCACCAGAGGACCTGAGGCCAAGTATTGGCAAGGGCCGGTGACCGAGGAGGACACTTGTCCCAAGCTGGGACCGATGCGTCACGAGCAGTGACCCGGTGTGGCCGCCTGACAAGTTGTCAGAGATGCGGTGTGTCTTGACCGTCGGGACCCTAGCCATCAGTGACGAGATGCTAGTCGGCAAGTAGTCAGGGTGACCAAGGGGGTCACAGGTCTTTGGCGGGGCACGGGGGTGGTACCCTATGAGTCACTCAGTATTCATAGGTCACAGGGGCCATGCATGCCATATGGACTGATCACCCACAGGTGGATGCCATGTGCCAGCTGACGGGAATAGCAGGTAGAAGGACTCAAAGAGGGGGTGCCTATGGTTGGGAGGTTCATTCTACACATCGGCTTCTAGGATTCACGAGCTTGGAGAGACTGGCTTGTGACAATTGGTATCAGAGCTTCGTTCTAGAGAGAGAAAACGTCGTTCTAGAGAGAGAAAGTGTAGAAATTGTCAGATTTTGCTTGTTTTTGAAGGATTTTTTTGGGAGAAAACGTGGGAGACAGATTGGAGAAGAAAGGTGGGCCTCCAGCGCTGCTGTTCCAGCATACAAGGAGCCCACAAACACCCGTTTGAGGGAGAAAAAACTTGGTAAAAAATTTCAGATGCTCCATCGCCCTTCTGTAGCAAATTTCCATCGCTGAAAAAGAGGGAAATAGATCCAAATTTGCAGGGATTTGTGGGCAATCGTTTCCTACTGTTCCAGCGCTGATCTACACATCTTTTCAGAGTTGTTTCAACGATTTCTAGCAGGGAAAATTGGGCATACTTTGTTCCTACAGCTCCAGCGCATTTTTTCAGAAGGATTTTCGCTCATAACTTTTCGGAACCTTCTCAGATCCTGATCAGATTTTGGGAGCATGTTCCTAGTATCCATAGCAATCCTATAGAGCCATCATACGCCAATTTTGGAGCAGATTTGCCTCTGTTTCACTAAAAAGTCGGTTTCCAAGCAAAAAACAGGTCAGATTTTTGGATTGAACATAACTTCTCCGATTTATCTCCATTTTTTGTTGTTAAGGTTTCAGATTGGGCCTAGTAGGAGGGCGACCTACTGCCAATTGACCGTTCGTGAAAAGCTTTTGCCGTTTGGAAGAAATTCGACGTCAAACAGCCCGCTTTTTTCCTGTTTTTTTCGACTTTCAAGCCGATTTGGTGCCCAAAAAAAGTTCTTTACCGGCTTTTGTACCAGCGTAGGATGCAAAGGAAGTACAACCTGTCCTTGGCTTTGTTACTGTCCAGTTGCCTTTTGTCTCTTTCAGTTCTCAATTGTCAATAGGCTGAACATTTCCTTTTTTCCTGACTGTGTTTCAATAAGTGCAATTTCTAGCTTGATTCCGTGTTGTCTCTGTTTTTGTTTCATAATGGAAGATGATAGAGTTGATATTCCGCTCAGTCCACCCGTTGCTCTTCCATCACCACCACCCAGCCCTGTGCTTAGTCCTGCCCATAATCCGCGTACAGTGCCTGCCTGTTCGCCTGCTGGTACTTCCCCTTCTGTGCAAGCTTGCATGGATAGTGTGGAAAAGACCATCGCAGAGATGCGAGCGATGATGGTAGCTGGTGGTTATGCGTCTTCCTCGCAGTATGCTCCACCTTATCCGTCTTCTGCTGTTCGTCCTATATGTTACCTCCACTCTAGAGATCCAGAAGACAAAGATATTACCCGTTTCGCTGGAAACACTCCCCAACGCAATACTGATATCGTAGATCAGTGGTTGCATAAGTGGGAAGAGTATTTTGATTAGAAACGGTCCCCAACTGATGAGGGTTGGCGGGTCCGCAAAGCTGCTTATCATTTCACTGATTTTGCTGACAGGTGGTGGCGCAAGTTGTTGAAGTCTAATCAAGCTCCATCCACCTGGCTTGAGTTTAAGCGAGCTTTCAGAGCTCAGTTTATTCCTCCACATGAGCATGTGCGTGCGACGGATGCTTGGCTTTTGCATCGTCAATACATGAGGTGGTGCAGGAATATGCTGATAGGTATCGTGAGACGCTTATCAAGATACCGGAAGAGATTCCGAGTGGCTGGCAGTCCACAAGTTCATATTTGGCCTTCGTGAAGAGTTGAGGCCTTCAGTGCTTAATGAAGGGTGCAAGGCCTTAGAAGAGGCAATTGCTACAGCTCTCAACCTTGAAGGTAATGTGCACACCAAGACTGAATCTGGAGCGCCAAGCTGGCCTCAGAAGAAGGATTCTCGAAAGTCTGGCCAAGTTGGTCAGAAAGGCTTTTCATAGAAGGATCCTATCCAGATGCAACAGACTTTGAAGCGCAAGGCGGGATCTCCTATGGCTCATCGTGCTTACGACAAGTCTCCCCTCAGTCTTGAGCAAAAGGAAAAGGCCAAGAAAGACGGATTATGCTTTTTCTGTCTTGGCAAGCATCTTTTCAAAGATTGTCCTCGACGTACGGGCAAGAAGCTCCATACTATGCAACGTCAAGATGAGGGCAAGGATGAGGAAATTTTGGATGACTTGTTGGTAAGTGATGATGCGAACACTCGTCGTGTCATGACTATTTCGGTGCAGAAGCTTGTTCCAGAGGCACCAGTTTGTTACTTGTCCACCAAGGCGCGGGAAGCTTATCAGTTTCCAGATAGTGAACTGATACGCATGAGGGGAAATCTGGAAGGTCATGACGTGCTCGTCTTGTTTGACACCGGTTCCTTGCATAATATCATCAATTCTCGTGTGGTGAGGAAATTTTACTTGGCTACTGTTCCATCTGATTACCGGTATACTATTGAGATGCCAGATGGTAAGGGAACAGAGGTTTGGGATGAAAGAATCTCTCGGGCGTCTTTGTCTATTCAGACGTATACCGAGAAGTTAGATTTTGAAATTACTAAACTAGCTAAGTTTGATATTGTACTTGGTAAGCGGTGGCATGCAAGTAAGCAGCCCGCTATAGATTTTAAGTCACATGTGTATAAGTTCGTGCATGAGGGTATGTCTCATGTCTTAAAGGGGGAGAGACCATATGTTGAGGGTCCTCTTGTTACCTATATGCAAATAAAGAGAATGGAGATTCAGTATTTGTGGTTGTGTTATGTGAATGTTGATTCCAGTTTTGATTCTTATGTTGGTAATAATCAGATAAACACACTCACTAATAAACCACAAGAAGCTTCATTTACTTTTGCATCCCCTAGTGCACATGCATTTGCATTACAGCCTAGATGTGACCCAACAAGTGAGTTGGAGAAGTCCATCCGCACGTAGTTTAAACACGTGTTAATTAGTAATATGCCAGAGGGATTGCCGCCTAGTCGGAACGTTGATCATCGTATTAAGCTCGTTCCAGGAGCAAGTCCGATATGTAGGCCTCCTTATAGGGTGAGCCTAAAAGAGGAAGAGGAAGTCAGAAAGATGTTGGAGGAGTATCTCAAGCTGGGGTACATCCGTCCGAGTTATTCACCTTTCGCCTCTCCTATTTTACTTGTTAAGAAAAAGGATGGTAGTTTCCGGATGTGTGTAGATTACAGGGGATTAAATAAGATCACTGTAAAGCACAGGTATCCGATGCCCAGGATTGATGATCTACTGGATGCGTTGCAAGGTGCAACATTTTCAGTAAGATAGATCTCAAAAATGGATACCATCAAAAACGGATTCGAGATGAAGATGTCCAGAAAACGGCCTTACGAACCCGTTTCGGTCATTATGAATTTTTGGTTATGCCATTTGGGTTAACCAATGCCCCAGCCACGTTCATGATGCTCATGAACGATGTCTTGCGAGACTATATTGGCAAGTTTGTCGTCAATTTTATTGACGATATATTGGTTTTTAGTAAAGCGGTTGAGGAGCATGAGATTCATCTCAAGACCGTTTTGGGCAAGTTACAAGCTTCTGTCTTGTATGCCAATGCTTAGAAGACAGAGTTGTGTAAGACTCGTGTCGAGTATTTGGGTCACGTAGTGACAGCCGAGGGTATTTCAGTTGACCCAGCCAAGGTGGCTGTGGTTAAGAAGTGGCCGAGGCCTGCCGATATACGCCAATTACAGTCTTTCTTAGGCTTTTGTAAGTTCTACCGGCGGTTTGTTAGGAATTATTCCTGGATAGCTGCTCCTTTAACGGACCAGTTAAGAAAAAAACAACATTGTGGTTCGATGGGATGCTGAAGCTCAGCAACGTTTTGAGAACTTGAAAGAGTCTGTGGTCACGGCTCCAGTTCTCAAGATTGTGGATACCCAGAAACCTTTTGACCTAGAGACGGATGCAAGTGGCATTGCCATAGGTGCAGTGTTGAGCCAAGAGGGTAGACCAATAGCCTTTGAGAGTAAGAAGTTGACACCAGCTCAACAGAGATATCCTACACACGAGCAAGAGTTGTATGCGATTATACATGTGCTCAAGGTGTGGAGACATTATTTATATGGCGCTGAGATTTATGTGTACACAGATCATCATACTTTAAGGTATTTTTACACTCAACCAGATTTAAAGGGCCGCCAAGCTCGGTGGGCCGAGCTGATGCAGGAATTTCATTTGGAAATTCGCTTCCGAAGAGGGAAGGAAAATGTGGTCGCTGATGCACTATCTCGTATACTGCATCAGATGAGCTTTATTGTGGTTGACAGTGGTCTCATGGAGGAGATTAAGAACGCTCAAGAAAAGGACCCGCATTGTCAGCATGTGTGGCCTAGTACGTGCAAGGTAGTCGACCAAACGGAAGAGTCAGTCGAGGCTGATGCTTTTGTGCACAACCTATTACTAGAGCACAGGCATTGCATAGGAGGGCAGGAGAGGGTGTGAGCTCTCGTGCTCACCACTCCAACAATGAGTCAGAGACATCATCAAATTTGGCAGCATTAAAGAAGGAAGAGTAAGTAGAGGAGGGAGATGAGGAGGGGTTCGAGGAGAGTAATGATGAGGATAAGGATGAGGGTGAGGTTGAGGGGCATCCTGCCTCCAAATCTATCGCTCTATCCGATTAGGAATTCATCCCTGATGTTCAGGAGAAGGCTACACTAGACTCGACGATGATAGCACCTAGTTAAAGGAAGCTCAAAGGCAGGAGAGCTTAGACTATAGGAGCTCTCAGCTTGGGTTGTAGATGTTGATACTAGATAGTTTGAACTTTGTACTAATATTTAGAGTCTAGTGAGTTTTTACTTGAAAGTTGAAACTTCTACGCCCTAACTCCTGATAGTTCAATCTTTACTCTTCGATCTCTTATGACTCATGAGATTTATGTGCACATGCCAAGATTCAAGTCTCACTAACTCATGACATTTACTATTTATGATCATAATCATTAATACATATCATTATTCATTATCAGTTCTAAGTTTTTTAACAGTTTATGATGATTTGAATCATAGTTGCAACCACTACGTTTCTGGAAACGCAGTCAGAAACACGGTTCAGAAACACGTTTTTGGATTCTGGGAGCGTTTCTCAGTAACGTGTTTTTTTTATTTGATTTTTTTGATTTTTTTGTGGGCAATATGGGTATCAAATGAAAGCTCTAATTAAGCCCATTATTTTTATTTATGTTGCCGAGCATTTCTGATACAATTCGGTCAAGTTTAGGTGCATTAATCCATGTTGGGTTCTATCAAGGATAAAAATTCAAAACTAACCTCTAGCATGTTCGTTACGATCACAGATGGTTCTAGTGGGACAGAGACAGAGAACTGTAGATCAATTGTACCTTGCTTTTTGCTTCGGGGGGCGCTGCCCCCCGGCCCCCCCTGGACTCTCCCAGCAACAGTGGCAGGGGGGGGGCTGCCCCCCCCCATAAATAGAAATGGGGGTCCAAATGCGCGCCAGGGCCCAATATTTATGCCCCCAACTGTATGCACATTGCACTCACATCTCCAGTGAAATGATTGCAAAAGTGATCATCATCCATAGAGTTGATAGCCCAAACTGTAGCATTACCAATTACTGAGAACCAGAGCAAATAACAACCAAATAGCTACTGAAAATAAGATCTGTTTGTGCCCTATCTACTACAAATCTGGGAGGCAAAATGCTGGTTTGACCATTGCTCCCCTAAAAAAATTTCAGCCATAAGCTATTATTTTTCCAACAAAAAGTTTTTTTTTTTTTTGCTATTCTATACCAGAATCACGTTTCTGAGAAACGCGTTTCTAGAAACGTTTTTTTCCCAAAAACGTGTTTCTGTGCAACTATGATTTGAATTTTGAATTTTTACTTTTGAGTCTTGAGTTACGAGTATTGTTACAACTTACTTGTAATTTGTGTTTCAAGTTTGAGCTTCGAAGATTTATCAATTTGATCGAGCGTATGAAATGTCTCCAAAACAATAAAGAAAAAGAAAATGTAATACAACTGCAATAATAAAGTAAATCTAATGTAAGAGAGTTTGGCTGCCAATATAAGGCTAGTGATAATGGTACATCGTGTTGTGATAATGGTACACCGTTGCTAAGGACACTTGCTACTTATCTTGCTCCTTGAATTAGCCATCAAAAATAATCATAAAACGTCTACAAACTACTCATTCTCACACAAATCTCCTAAGAAATATTTGATGTTTATGGACCTAGCACTTTCCATTTGTTAGTCATATTTGAATCTTAACAACCAGAAATATCAAATGTTTACATAATATCAAATGAACAAGGCTCCAAAAAGAACAAAAGTTATGGATACATCCACAAACTATAAATAATTTACATACTAAGGCACCTTCAAACCATTTTGCAAGTAGAAGATCCTTGACATGTTAAGACAGTGCAAATTAGCCAATGCAAACACTTCAATCGTCAAAGCACATATAAGTCAAAAGAGTGATAAGACAACAAACACTTACTTGGTCTCCATGATCAAAATCCCGTATAGCTACCCTGTCTAAATAGACAGCACGTTCAATTGCCCTTTTACGTATATCTTCAAAAGGTATCTACAAGAAAAGTAAAATGGCTTTAAATGCCTCTAGAAGAGTTAGTTAGATAGATAAAGAAAGGGAGGAGGACTATTTTCTACTATTGTAAGGGAAAGGCATGAGACCAAAAAGTACCACAATGCTGCATTGTTAAAGCTAAAATTTAGCACCAAAAGAAGAGAGAATTCTTACTACAAAAAGAAATTAACATAAGGGACAACTTACAACTATGACGAAATCCAAATTTATCAATAAGCTACATCCTAAATTCTACATAGCTCTTATAGGACTTGTGACAGTCTCCAAAGAACAAAAAAATGTTTACCTCAAACAAAAAAGGCTTCAAGCACTACCCTACATGCTAATTGTAAGAAGAAAAAAGCTGAAGTGGGACCATGGATAACAAAAATCCATAATTTGAAAAAATGTGTTAGCTTTGTGTAAATCAACCGTTTACGACAAACTTGCACAATCTGGTTATGAACTTTTTTCGTTATGATAAATTCACAAACAACCTTAGCCATAACATGGAAACCAATCTAAGAATGCATGACATATTCAAGACACGAAAATGGGTATTGGAAACAGATGTTTGGTCATAATTTTTCAATCTAAGGCATGTTTAAAGGGACTCCACATTTAATAATCGCGTGCAATTGGACTAGAGTTGAAACTACCTATTGTCCTTGCATTTGTATAAGGGATTGGCAAATGAAAGTTTATACCATCTACAAAGACATAACTCACACACTCTTATTTTATGCTTGTGATAGAAAAAAAATTCAGGTATCCCTAGTCCTTCATATACCTTGAAGCCTAGAATATGTTCTTGCAATATTTGCAAGTAAAGTGAATGAGTCAAAGTAAGCATAGCATCACTTTATACACACTTCTAGTCCAATCTCTCCAAGAGTCTCTCTAAATTTCTCCTTTCCAATCAAGAGCATCACAACATTAGTTGGTTTCAAACAAAATAGGCCAGAGAGATTATGTAAAAGATAAGTGATATTACCTTATATCTTAAATGAAATCATAATGTTCTTTGATTGGTATGTGTTACGAGCTCGTAACCAATGCCGAACCCTAGAGAACACAGATAGGTCAGATACCACAGTCAGGGTCGTGTCCAGCGTACATGACCAACAGGGCAAGACAGTGTGAGTAGTGTGCCCCAGCACGGTCCATAGCCATGGCGGGCCTAACACAGCCTAGGGACCCTGTCAGCAGGATAGGGCCCCCAGTTGGGTCCCGACGTGCAGTCGGCCACGTCAGTGCCACGTGACCGACACTTGGCAGTAGCATGCTACCAGTCCTCACACTGGGCTAGGAGGGGCTTACTCTATATCAGGGAGTAGGCAAGGTTGGGTGGATTAGTTAGTGTTTGCCCTACTGTGGTGTTAGGATCTATTACACTGGTATCAGAGCCATCTACATCCTAGGGAGTTCAGGAGCAGCAGTAGAGAAAGCTATCAGAAGATAGGAAAGATCTGGGAGATTCTCAGAAAAGAATAGAGGAGGAAAATCGCTGTAGGATCAGCTTTCTAATCCTCCAATTTGCTGGATTTCTCAGTAGTTTGGAAGCATATCTTTTAGAATAGCTTCAGTGCTGAAAAATCAATTTCCCTCTCTGATTTTCAAGTGTAGATCACTATGATCTGAGCGGAAATTCATGAGGAAGGGAAGACCAGGTCCATCGCTGTATAATCAGCCCTCAAATCTGAGTTTCGTATGAAGTTCTGAGTAGATTAGAAGGAGTTCTAATCTGAAATATTGTAGCAGGGCCAGCGCTGGACAGTAGGGTAGAAATCTCAGAATTTAACCCTGTTTTTCAGAAGTTTTTCAGGAGTCTGAGTTTCAGACTTGCTTGCTACAGACCAGCGACCTACAGGTTGAGAGTAAATCGGAGATTTGAGGTGATTTAGAGCTGTAAATTGGACAAATCGGGCCGGATAGGTTGCTGTCCAACCAGCGAGGGCAAGGACTTCAAAAATTCCGGATTTCCTTTTGTAAATTTCCGGTTTTTACTCAGTTTGTTGGAGCCCCACACCTGAAATCAGATCAGTTAGCTACTCAACTCAAGAACCGGGAAATATGGTACCGTTATGAAGCTTCAAACTGGCATTTTCCGGGACAGCAGGTCTGAAATCTTGGGTAAAAGAGCTGAGAGGGTTCCTCTTCGTTCTTTCTTTGGAAGTACAGTCCTCAGAAACAGCTAAGTCATCTTTCCTTTCCCTTGTACAGTTGTAAATTAGTCTTTTAGACTTTTTTTCCTTTAGAAGTTAAGGTAGCTCTCTTTCAGTTCCGAAGATAACCACTCCTCAGGGACCTGATCAACCCCCGGAGAGAGGCTTCGACGAACTTGAAACAGAAGCCTTGGCTTACAGAAAAGGAAAGGAACCCATGGAAGTAGAAGAACAAGAACAGTTCGCCGAAGAACTCGACGAACTGGTTACCAAGGAGCAGTTCCTCCAATTGGTAACAGAAGTGGATGAACTGAAGTTGGCATTAGCCAATTTCAAGTCCAGTGTGGACGACTCGTTCGCTGAACTCAAAAACTTGATTTTGAGTTCCGCGAAAGGAAGCCTTCCCTCCACTTCTCAGTTATCCCCTTCTCCACTTCCATCAGTTTCGGGTGAGACTTTACGGTCTCACCCCAGTGTTTTTAAAGACTTAAAACCTCCTACTTTTAATGGGGAAGAGAAGGATAGAAATGCAGATATTCTACAAACCTTCCTCAGCAAATGGAAGAACATTCATGCTCTTAAACAGACCCCTGTCCATTTGCAAGCTATTGAGGCCAGTCTTTCCTTAGGGCCTATGGCCTATAAGTGGTGGTTAATTCTCCAGGAGACTGGGCAGACTCCCCGGTCATTGAAGAAGCTTTCCTAAGAGAATTTCTACCAGAGAATGAACTTGATAGAGCCTGGGAAGCCTGGAAAAGAACAGTAATGGACAAGTCCCTCATCCAATATATCTCGCAGTATCGAGAAGCAATTTTAAAGATTAAAATATGGATGACTATCAGAAAATCAGGGGATTTGTCCGTGGCCTCAAAGATGAATATAAAGTAGAGGTCCAGAGAAACTCGCCTACTACCCTTGAGCAAGCCCTCAGATATGCTCAAATCTATGATTATTCAGTGGGTAGGAAGAAGGCGAGACAACAGCCACTTTTTGAGCAGCCTTCTCAGAAAGACTTTCAATTTAAAAAGAAATTTTTAAAAAGAAAGAAAGAAGATAAATTTAAAGGTGAAGCTCCTCAGAAACGCCCTTCACTCATACAGCCCTTAAAACCAGATGATTTTGAGAAAGCCAAACAAGAACGTTTGTGCTTTGTGTGTATGGGCAAGGGACACACAGTCAGACAGTGTCCCAAGGGGCCTTTCACTAAAAAAGATAAGAAAGATAAAAAACAAGTTCATCTTGTTCAAACTGTATGTTTCCCCAGTGACTCGGCAGCTTCCGAGATCAAAGTGTATCATGAAGATCATGAACACTGTTGCCAGCTGACCTCTGCAATGCTAGCGAGACCCTTCAGCTTTGGCCGCATGACCTAGTACGTATGCATGGGAAAGTTGGTAAACAGTCCAGTAAGAGTCATGGTTGATGATGGGGCAACCCATAATTTCATCAACTACACCCTGGTTAAAAAACTTAAACTACCAGAAGTACCTAGTCAGCATAGGTACATAGTTTCATTAGCTAAGGGTGAAGATAAAAAAATATGGGAAACTATGGTAAGTAAGTTAAATCTTGGTATTCAGGGGTACCAAGATGAAATAAACTTTCAATGCACCTGGATTGAACAGACATTGTTCTCGGGAGAGATTGGCTCTACAGTTTAGGACCTTCCCTCCAGAGAAACTATCAGGAGAACATCCTCAGCTTTCAGCATAAAGGCCGAGAGATCCAGTTGCATGGGGAGCATGATGTTCCCAACAGCCCTATGGTCTGCAGTTCAGAGCTCTGTCAGCTAATCGGAGACGAAGACCATCAGGTATTCTTATGTGACTTTCAGTTTATTCCTGAAGTTTCTATTTCCAGTTCTATTCAGCAGAAAATCAGTAAATTAGAAACTTTATTGTCTAAATTTAAAGATGTTTTTCCTGAAGATTTGCCACATGGTTTACCACCTAGCAGAGAGGTAGATCATGTAATAAACCTAGTACCAGGTACAGCACCTGTTTTAAACCTCCGTATCGGGTCAGCCGAACAGAGGATGAAGAAATAACTAGGCAGTTAACAGACTATCTTGGGAAAGGCCAAATTCAGACCAGTAGTTCACCATGGGCCTCACCAGTCCTATTGGTGAAAAAGAAAGAGGGGTCTATGCGTCTTTGCATAGATTACAGAGCCCTCAATAAAGTCACAATTAAGAATAAATACCCTATGCCTTGGGCAGACGAGTTGTTTGATCAACTCGACGGGGCTAAGTTTTTCAGTAAAATAGACCTCAGATCGGGATATCATCAAAGTCCGTATAAAATCGGAAGATGTCTCGAAAACAGCTTTTAGGACTCGTCACGGTCATTATGAGTTTAAGGTGATGCCATTTGGGCTCACAAATGCTCCAGCTACCTTTATGACCTTGATGAACAGTGTCCTCAGACCATACTTGGGTAAGTTTGTAGTCGTATTTCTAGATGACATCCTCGTTTACAGCAAAACGAGGAAGGAGCATCTAAAACACCTCAGGAAGGTGGTTCGACTGCTCAGAAAGCATAAGCTCTATGCTAAACAATCCAAGTGTGAATTCTTCGTTGAAGAAGTAGCATATTTGGGTCACATTATCTCTTCAGATGGGATTAAGATGGACCCAAATAAAAATTAAAGCCATACTCAGTTGGCTGAGACCTCAGAATATTTTGGAACTTCAGATCTTTCTTGGTCTGGCGGGATATTACAGACGATTTGTCAAGGAATATGCTCAGATAGCAGTCCCTATGACAAATCTCCTTAAGGGGAAGGGAAAGGAGTTCATTTGGGAGTCCGCGCAGCTGGAAAGCTTTGATGCTCTCAAAACAACCTTAGCTACAGCACCAGTTTTAAAAGTCGTCGACCCCAATCAGCCATTTGTGGTCGAAACAGATGCTAGCGACTTTGCAGTAGGTGCTGTGCTAACTCAGGGTGGACGACCAGTTGCGTTCGAGAGTAAAAAACTCGAGCCAGCTCAGACTAGGTACAGTGCCTATGAAAAGGAACTCTTTTCTATAGTCCATGCCCTTAAGACTTGGAGGCATTATTTGTATGGTGCCAACTTTGAGGTCCTGACAGACCATGAGAGTCTCAGATACCTTTGCAATCAACCTGAGCTTAGAGGTCGGAAAGCTCGTTGGGCAGAGTTGATGCGAGACTTTGACATATCTATCAGATATAAGCGTGGAAAATTCAATACAGTAGCAGATGCCCTTAGCAGAATGCCTATGATAAACGAGCTGAGTTTTACTCAGATTAGTAATGAGTTACTCGAGTCCTTGAGAGGGAAATGCCAGCATGATGCATTCTTCTCTACTATCTGGAACTCAGTCCTGAACAGACAGATACAGACTCCAGAACCAGTTCCCGGGGCTGGTGCCAGTTCATCCAAGAATACGGCAGCTTCCGTTGAGGATGATGATGAGTCCGAGTATACGTCGTCAGATGACGTTGAGGATTCTGAGCCTGTATTGCCCAAGCAAACCCCAGTGGTTGAGGGTCAGTTGACTCAAGGATTCAAATGGAAACAATATTCCATTCAGGATGAGTACTTGCTCTATAGAGATAGAGTACGTGTCCCCAATTCAGAGGATTATAGGCAGCAGGTCCTATATGAATGTCATGACAATCCTAGCGCGGGACACCCAGGCATACAGAAGACCTATGAGCTTCTTCGTAGGCAATTTTTTTGGCCCAGTATGAAAAAGGACGTCCACCAGTATGTAACCAGTTGCCAGAAATGTCAAGTAAATAAAGTAGAGCGTTTAAATGCAGGAGGGTTGTTGCATCCCTTAGAAATACCAGCTGGTAAATGGGAGAGTATCTCCATGGATTTTATAGTAGGCTTGCCTAAAACCCAAAAGGGTAATGACGCTATATGGGTCACAGTTGACCGTCTGACCAAAATAGCTCATTTCATTCCGACCAAAACAACCGTTAGAGATCCAGAGTTAGCGAGGTTGTTTGTAGACGGGCTTTTTAAATTGTACGGTCTACCTTCCGGCATAGTCAGCGACCGGGACAGTAAGTTTACTGGAAATTTTTGGAGGGCAGTATTCCATCATCTCCATACTAAACTTAATATGAGTACCACCGACCATCCACAGACGGACGGTCAAACAGATTGGGTAAATCAAGTGCTGGAGGATATGCTTCGTGCATACGTCAGCAAGAAGCAGACTAATTGGGAGGAGTATCTCTCGATATTAGAGTTTGCTTACAACAGTACCAAACATTCAGCTACGGGATACAGCCCATTTATGCTGATGTACGGTTTTCAGCCACGCTCACCCACAGCTGTAGGGTTTAAACAAGAAAAAGTTGAAGCAGCCAGAAACTTTTTAGAGGACCTAAACCAGATGATAGAACATGCTAAGCATTAGGCAGTCCCAGGATCGAGCCAGGCATTATGCAGATCCACACAGATGGGATGTGCAGTTCTCCACTGGTGAGAAAGTCTACTTGAGAGTCCCAGTTGACTCTAAAACCCTCAAATCAGGAGTGTGTGCTAAGTTGTCTCCAAGGTATTGTGGTCCCTTTACCATCAGTAGGCGACTAGGCGAGGTCACCTATGAACTAGAACTCCCACACAGCAGTAAGGTTTTTCCAGTCTTTCATGTAAGTCAGTTACGAAAAGCCTTAACCAGATCAGACAATCTGGTAGGGGACAGTGTTCTAGTTCTCCCATTGGATCCTCAACAACCTCCACATGAACCAGAGGAGATTCTTGATAGTAGAGAGACGCAGACTCGTCATACTCTATACCGAGAATATCTGGTTAAGTGGAATGATCAGCCTGTTGAGAATACCACTTGGGAAAGAGGCAGCGTCCTTCGCAAGATTTTTCCAGACTTTGTCTTAGAGGACCAAGACGGTTCTTAAGGGGGAGGGAGTGTTACGAGCTCGTAACCAGTGCCGAACCCTAGAGAACACAGATAGGTCAGATACCACAGCCAGGGTCGTGTCCAGCGTACATGACCAACAGGGCAAGACAGTGTGAGTAGTGTGCCCCAACACGGTCCATAGCCATGGCGGGCCTAACATAGCCTAGGGACCCTGTCAGCAGGATAGGGCCCCCAGTTGGGTCCCGACGTGCAGTCGGCCACGTCAGTGCCACGTGGCCGACACTTGGCAGTAGCATGCTACCAGTCCTCACACTGGGCTAGGAGGGGCTTACTCTATATCAGGGAGTAGGCAAGGTTGGGTGGATCAGTTAGTGTTTGCCCTACTGTGGTGTTAGGATCTATTACAATGTGCATCAATGGACATAGTTTAAGAACCCGCTCCTACCTAGTTATGATATCTGCAAGTCCCCGCGGGCACTGATTGAGGAGGCTAAGCACAGGAGAGAGAGGGTTTACTGTTGTTTTGTGGACTTCAAGAAAGCCTTTGATTCTGTTCCTCACTCATTGCTCATCCAGAGACTCTGAGACCTTGGCTTCTCCACTGAGATCGTTCTTGCTGTGATGGCACTTCATGAGCGTGTCCTGGGATGTTTCCGGCATAGCAGTGGCATATCCAATCACATTTGGAGCACTATTGGGGTGAAGCAGGGTTGTTCCCTCTCACCAGTCCTCTTTGGCCTGTACATTGATGAGTTGGAGCGAGTCATTATACAGTGTGGTGGTGCTGGTTGCAGGCTTAGGGATTTCTTGATTGTTATCCTCCTTTATGTCGATGATGTGGTATTGGTCTCACCGACCAGAGAGGGTCTCCAGCGACAGTTGGACTGCCTACATGAGTTTTGCACCAGATGGGGCCTAGGGGTGAACATTGGGAAGACCAAGGTTATGGTCTTCAGCACTCACGAGCATTCATGCAGCAACAGGAGCCTATTTTGGGTGGACAAGTTTTAGAGGTGGTCCCTTCCTACACATACCTGGGGATCCTTTTCTCAGGTCCTATTTTTAGCATGAGATAGGCCGCCACCACTCGACTGGGGAAGGGGCATGCCTCCCTTGTTCATCTAGAGCGATTTTGTTTCCGGAAGTCCGTCCAGGATGCTCACATTAAGTGTCGCCTCTTTGATACCATTGTCACCCCCACGACTCTATATGTGGCAGAGACATGGTGTACAGGTCTCCCCTCCTCATATTGGGCCAGTCTTTCATGATTACAGACCACCATGCTAGCTCGGCTGATTCGAGCAAAGCCTTCTGTTCCACATGAGATTCTCTTGTGGAACAGAAGGCTTTGCTGAGTTTGCAGTTCCACCTTTACAGATCGAGACAGCTCTTCAGCTCATCACTTATATACAGAGGATACAGGCATTACCAGAGATAGACAGACGATACATACAGGTTGCACTATTCTCTTCACAGCATCTTCATGATCAGGGCTACAGGTTATCATGGTTCTCTCAGGCATCTCACCTCCTACTTGATTCATTTGGTATCTCCATCACAGAGCTACCCTCAGGCACCCACCAGCATATCAGACGATTCCTCTATCGCACATACCTAAAGCATAATCAGTTAGGGGTTAAGCCAGCTTTCTACCAAACCCATTTCTTGGAGCTGGATACATCAGGGGCCCCGGTGATGCCATGCTACTTGGATTCGGGACTATCACATTGCCTCAGATTCACATTGGGACAGCTTAGGGTGTCTTCTCATCAGCTAGCTATTGAGACTGGAAGATTCCATGGTATTCCCAAAGAGGAGCGGATTTGCCAGTTATGCTCTCTAGGTGAGGTGTAGTCTGAGGAGCACTTTTTCTTCCGATGCCCTGTATACTATGAGATCAGAGGGCGGTATCACTGCTTGTTTCGAGACATGCCTACCGCTCTACGCTCTCTCGTGGCCTATTAGGATCCACGATGTGTCGCTCTGATGATACATGAGATGTTCATACTACGAAGAGATTTATACGGGACACCACAGCATTCTACCTCACAGCCATTGATCACTTCATTCTTTACTAGGCAGAGATCACGTGATCTAGTGCCGGAGGAGGATTACGACAACGACGAGGATGATAGCCGCTCACATGCTCATAGAGACCAGAGACACTGTACTTCCTACCATCACATTACTACCAGGATCACCAAACATCATACACAGAGACGTGCCACTGCTACACACGCTCATGCCCACAGACGATGCCAGCAGGCTCCAGCACTTTCTCATGTTGTGGCTCGCATCACATCTTTTTATAGTATCAGTACAGCAGCAGCAGCAGCACAGGCTTCACAGTCTTGACATCTATGATCAGTATGCACACACACCGCATACGTGTCTATTTTAGTTTGTACTAGATGTTTTTCTTTATTACATTTTGGAGACGTTTTATGCGCTCCCATGGTTACCACACACTTGACATGTACTTTTTAGTCTTATATGCCTTTTGGCATGGAAAAGACATTAATAAAGCTTTCTTTCTTTCTCTCTCTCTCTCCACACAGAGATTAGACAACTTCAAAGGTCTTGCACACTCATAGCCACAAACAATCTACACGAAATCCAAAAAAGAAAACTTCAAAAGTATTGTGCACTCATAGCCACAACCCACAATTTACATGGAATCCAAAATAAATCTGCCCTTCATCCTCTCTAACATGCAAAATGTGAGCTCAAATAGGCTGACTTTATATAAAGAAGTAAATCGATTGCAAGGACTAGAAAGAAAGAGAATAACACCTACCAAAAGATTTGTACGAATCAAACAAAGACCAAGCAACATTTGAAGGACTTGCAAGATAGGGTAGTGCTCAAACATCGAGCTTACCTTTAGGGCCTCGAAACAAAGGTCAGACTGCAAGTTTAAAATGGCAGTGATCCCTGCAGCATCCACCATATGATCCTACAATAACAAGTATTTTTCAAACCAAAATGCTCATGAAAGTATCATCAATGCCACTATCAAAACATTGAAACTTTGTTCGAAGAATGAGGATGACAGTTGTTGTATTCTAGGTGGAGTCAAGGGTTGTTTAAGATATTTTTCATTTATTTAACAATAAAAGCTATTCACATATATAGATAAACAAATTAAAGGAGACAACTAGCTACAAAAGTGAAATGGTAGTAGTAGGTCAACAGTATGAAAACCTTGATAAATTTCTATTAGCATCTAAAAACAATCACGACATACTAGTCCAATGGTCATTTTTTGCATTGGAGCTCTCTACTTATTAGAAGGGACTTTTTAGAAGAGCCCATTCTTTTTTATCTTTCCTTCTAAAGGAGGCTTACACTATCTTGAATTTAAAAAATGATCATAAGAATTACCCTCTGGTTATATCCTTTGTGATCCTATTAAGGTAGCAATACCACACCCAGCCATATAGGTCATATAAGCTACAATATCATATGTGGGCATAATTTCTTGTGGCAAGTTACCAATGTCAAGATTAACAAGTGCTAAAAAATTGATAAGCACAAGCATTGCCTCGATTTACTAAAATGCACAATTCATATCATCTGTTTTTACTAATCAAACTGAGCACAGAGGATAAGGCATATACCAAACTGCATGCAGATCCTACCTACCATTATTAGTAAGTGCACAGAATTAAACGATGGGCCATGTGGTAGGTGCAAGAACCTTGTGCCATGATAAGATGTCCTAACCCGGTCTGGTACCTTCCTAGAAGGACCTCTTTAAGATCCTTAAAGCTCTTATAGTGGAGCAAGCATTTTATATTTTATCTTTATTCCTACAGTCCTTTGCAAGAAAACTTTGTGATTCATCTTATATTCAGCTTACTTATGTTCATTAAATGACCATACTTTGATTTATTGTCTATTATGTCTTAACTTATACTCTGTTTCATAGTGTTCATAACTTGGAAAAAAACACTCTCCAGCACTGGTGGGATCATCTTCTTTTGTCCAGCAAGGAGAGTACAAATTCCACCTTGATATCTATTATTTCAGTTTGGAGACAGACAGCCCTGGAAGCCTTATAGAGCCACATCTTTCATAAAACTTGGCCTCTTCTAGCTCTCCGCCTTGCGGGTCTTTTGCACGCGCGGGGGCGGGGAGGGGGGGGGGGACACCCATTTCATGCAGCAGCCATCTATGACCTTGTGTTCTTCATTGTTCGCCTATCAGGAGTCCATCCCTTGGCAACACATAATTTGCACTCCATCACTGAGGAGTGCTTGCATTTCTTGCAATATGAGATCTAGTACAGTTCATTACTCATTGCTGGATTTCAGCTCATTCGGGGTCACCATCCACACTTGCATCAACCAATCATCCTCTATGGTTGCCAAGGATGGAGTCTAGGTTTAGCCAAAGAAGCTTGGTATAAAAAGTCGTAACGGTGTAGAAAAGATTCCCGATAGAAGAGCTGAGAATCAAAGTAACCCCCATAATATTCTATTGGCCGAGATGGCAGGCTTTTTCCCCCCACAATCGTCGCTCCCTCCGATCTAGAACTCTTTTTGGCCCATAACCTGTAGTGTCTGTCTCCTCCAGAGACACGAGACCTCTGTCCACACAAGCTCCCCTACAAGGTGATGCAAGGTACTTAATAGAAAGAATGGTTTGAAGGAAGGCATCACTTGGATAGATGGGCTGGAATAAATGAAAAAGACCTCCCATACTAAAAAGAAGCATTCAAGGAACTTGTCCCCAACACAAGATTCTAGAGAAGATCTAGCAAAACCCCCAATTGAAAATGGACTATAATCTAGGGGAAATTAACCCCATGATTATCTATAGTGAGCAAGAAACCCTAAAGACAAATTTGTATGTATATCAACTACACATTTAAAACGACAGCTGGTTCTCACGAGTTGGAGATAGAAACAATGTCACACACTAATTGCCATGCAACACAATCTAGATAAAAATTCTTGCACTTTATTAATCTCTTGAGAATGTACATCAAAGCAACAATATATACAATGCACCGGTTGTCTTCTCCCAGCTAGTTCACATACCAATGAAACAGGCATACTTCTACAAGGTTCACATAGTTTCCCTTGAGCAACATTGAACCTTGACACATTGTAAGGTGACACATGGCACAAGCACATCAGCCATCAGCTCATGCCACTTGGTATTACCTAGCTCAAAGGCATGAAGTGCAAAAGTTGCTAAAATTGTCTAACACCACATCCCGGATGTATTCGAACAACTTTCCCATATAGCATAGGATCGGCCAATCATATAGGAGGGCAATCATATAGAGGTCCACAGACATGCTCTTGCATCTACCATCTCAATAGGACATCCTCGTCTACAGCAAAACGAGAAAGGAGCATCTTAAACACCTCAGAAAGGTGTTTCGACTGCTTAGAAAGCATAAGCTTTATGCTAAAGAATCCAAGTGTGAATTCTTCGTTAAAGAAGTAGATTATTTGGGTCACATTATCTCGGCAGATGGGATTAAGATGGACCCCATTAAGGTTAAAGCCATACTCAGTTGGCTGAGACCGCAGAATATTTTAGAGCTTCAAATCTTTCTTGGTTTGGCGGGATATTACAAACGATTTGTCAAGGAATATGCTCCGATAGCAGTTCCCATGACAAATCTTGTTAAGGGGAAGGGAAAGGAGTTCATTTGGGAGTCCGCACAGCAAGAGAGCTTTGATGCTCTCAAAACAGCCTTAGCTACAGCACCAATTTTAAAGGTCGTCAACCCCAATCAGCCATTTGTGGTCGAAACAAATGCTAGCGACTTTGCAGTTGGTGCTGCACTAACTCAGAGTGGACGACCAGTTGCGTTCGAGAGTAAAAAACTTAAGCCAGCGCAGACTAAGTACAGTGCTTACGAAAAGGAACTCTTTTCTATAGTTCATGCCCTTAAGACTTGGAGGCATTATTTGTATGGTGCCAACTTTGAGGTCCTGACAGACCATGAAAGTCTCAAATACCTTTGCAATCAACCTGAGCTTAGAGGTCGGAAATCTCGTTGGGCAGAATTGATGCAAGAGTTTGATATGTCTATTAGATATAGATAGGGGAAATTCAATACAGTAGCATATGCCCTTAGTAGAATGCCTATGATAAACGAGCTGAGTTTTACTCAGATTCGTAATGAGTTACTCGAGTCCTTGAGAGGGAAGTGCCAGCATGATGCATTCTTCTCTATTATCTGGAACTCAGTCCAGAGCATACAGCCACAAACTCTAGAACTAGTTTCCGGGGCTGGTGCTAGTTCATCCATACGGCAGCTTCCGTTGAGGATGATGATCAGTCCGAGTATACGTCAGATGACGTTGAGGATATTGAGCCTGTATTACCCAAGCAAACCTCAGTGGTTGAGGGTCAGTTGACTCAAGGATTCAAATGGAAATAGTATTCCATTCAGGATGAGTACTTGCTCTATAGAGATAGAGTATGTGTCCCCAATTCAGAGGATTATAGGCAGCAGGTCCTATATGAGTGTCATGACAATCCTAGTGTGGGGCACCCAGGCATTCAGAAGACCTATGAGCTACTTCGTAGGCAATTTTTCTGGCCCAGTATGAAAAAGGACGTCCAGCAATATGTAGCCAGTTGCCAAAAATGTCAAGTAAATAAAGCAAAGCGTTTAAAGGCAAGAGGGTTGTTACAGCCCTTAGATATACCAGCTGGTAAATGGGAGAGTATCTCCATGGTTTATAGTAGGCCTGCCTAGACCCAAAAGGGTAATGACGCTATATGGTTCACAGTTGACCCCTCTCCATACTAAACTTAATATGAGTACCACCGACCATCAACAGACGGACGGTCAAACAGAGAGGCTAAATCAGGTGCTGGAGGATATGCTTCGTGCATACGTGACTAATTGGGAGGAATATCTCTCGATATCATAGTTTGCTTATAACAGTACCAAACATTCAGCTATGGGATACAGCCCATTTATGCTGATGTACGGTTTTCAGCCACACTCACCCACAGCTGTAAGGTTTAAACAAGAAAAACTTGAAGCAGCCAGAAACTTTTTAGAAGACCTAAACCAGATGATAGAACATGATAAGCGTAGCATTAGGCAGTCCCAGGATCGAGCCAGACATTATGCAGATCCACACAGACGGGATGTGCAGTTCTCTGCTGGTGAGAAAGTCTACTTGAGAGTCCCAGTAGACTCTAAAACCCTCAAATCAAGAGTGTGTGCTAAGTTGTCTCCTAGGTATTGTGGTCCTTTTACCATCAGTAGGAGACTAGGCAAGGTCACCTATGAACTAGAACTCCCACACAGCAGTAAGGTTTTTCCAGTTTTTCATGTAAGTCAATTACGAAAAGCCTTAGCCATATCAGAAAATCTGGTAGGGGACAGTGTTCTAGTTCTCCCATTGGATTCTCAACAACCTCCACATGAGCCAGAGGAGATTCTTGATAGTAGAGAGACGCAGACTCGTCATACTCTATACAAAGAATACCTGGTCAAGTGGAATGATCAGCCTGTTGAGAATGCCACCCAAACTTTGTCTTAGAGGACCGAGACGGTTCTTAAGGGGGAGGGAGTGTTACGAGCACGTAATCAGTGCCGAACCCCAGAGAACACAGGACGTCAGATACCACAGTCAAGGTCGTGTCCAGCAGCGTACACGACCAACAGGGCAAGACAGTGTGAGTAGTGTGCCCCGACACGGTCCATAGCCATGGCAGGCCTAATACAGCCTAGGGACCCTGTCAGCAGGATAGGGCACCACGTTGGGTCCCAATGTGTAGTCGGCCACGACAGAGCCACGTGGCCGACATTTGGCATTATGCATGCTATTAGCCCTCACACTGGGCTAGGAGGGGCTTGCTCCATATCAGGGAGTAGTCAAGGCTGGGAGAATCAATTAATGTTTGCCCTACTGTGGTGTTAGGATCTCTTACACCATGGATTTTATAGTAAACCTGCCTAAGACCCAAAAGGGTAATGATACGATATGGGTCACAGTTGACCGTCTGACCAAAATGGCTCACTTTATTCCAACCAAAACAACCGTTAGAGCTCCAGAGTTAGCAAGGTTGTTTATAGATGGGCTATTTAAATTGTACGGTCTACCTTCCGGCATAGTCAGCGACCTGGACAGTAAGTTTAATGGAAATTTTTGGAGGGCAGTATTCCATAACTGAATATGAGTACCACAGACCATCCACAGACAACGGTCAAATAGAAAGATCGATATTAGAGTTTGCTTATAACAGTACCAAACATTCAGCTACGGGATACAACCCATTTATGCTGATGTATGGTTTTCAGCCACGCTCACCCACAGCTGTAGGGTTTAAACAGGAAGCAGCCAAAAACTTTTTAGAAGACCTAAACCAAATGATGGAACATGCTAAGCGTAGCATTAGGCAATCCTAGGATTGAGCCAGGCATTATGCAGATCCACACAGACAGGATGTGCAGTTTGAGCCATGTCGCTCATGTGGTCCACTTATGTTCAAGTCAAATTGGGGACAAGTCAGTTGGTCGAGAGTGTGGTAGACTCTCTGTGTGAGCATCGTGAGTGCATGATACTTTGTGAGTCAAACCTGGTGGTTTGTTAGTGTGCTTCAATGTGAGTCAAGTACAGTGTAGCTGGGATATGCATAACATTTTTTGAACACTCCAGACGTTGCTGCAGTATATTTCTTTACTCCTATCACATTTTAGCTTAAGGGAGAAAATTACAAATCAGTTTTGATCTGATTCATTAGTATAAGCTTCAAATACGATACTGTATTTACTGTACAGTTTATTTGATTTACTATATCTCTAAGGTAGTGGACCCCGGACGCGAACACACGTTTGGACGCGCGTTCGCGTCCGCGTCCGGACGCGCCAGGGGTGCGTCCGGGGGTCCGGACACATCCGCTTTTTTTTTTTTATTGTTTGTGTTATAAAAAAATTTTAAAATAATGTGGACACGTCTAACTCTGCGTCGGGGGGTCAGACGCGTCTGGGTCCGGACGCCGAACGCGGATGCGGATTGCCCGCGTCCAGCCCGGACGCGCATCTCTGCTATATCTGGTTGTGTTCGGGGACGTGACCTGCTATGAATATATCGATCGGGCACTGATCCCGTAGCCGGCCACTTGGGTTAGCCGAGTAGCCACACAGAGATAGGAAATCAAATGTACAATGTTACTTACAGTACTTGCTATACTCGGGGGCATGTCTCAAGTTTGTCAGTTGAATTTGGCCATATTGGGCCTGGCGGTAGGCCAATTTTAGGACATTCTCATGTAGTTTGTGAGTTACCTATATGTACAGTTTTCCTTGTAATACACTTAACTTTTGATGTGCCATCTTTGAGAGCTTGTGAGGAGTGGCTATGGTAATTGACTGATGTGATCTGTATACTGCACTAGATCCTATCGGAATTTTAACTTTAAAGACATGGCAGCATTACTTGCATGTATACGAGGTTCAAGAGATCAGAAGAGAAACATATGGCAAATACATTATCTATAGTAATGCATCAAATGTCGATTGTGGTCATCGAGAATGAGTTGTTGGCTGAGATAAGGAAGGCTCAACAATAGATCCTCGATCTAATAGTGTGGAGCAAAGCGTTAAGTCATGATCATACATAGTCTTAAGAGATAGACGTTGCTCGCTTTGCTAGCACTTATAGTCAAGAAAAATGGCAAAACTTGAATTCCCACCTCTTAGGAGCTGCATACATAAAAACGTGTTGCACCATTTCATGATAATCCTAGTGTTGTCATCGTTGAGTGCATAAAACCTATGACTTGGTCCTACAATGTTTCTGAATTTGTATCTCACATAAATGGCTTCTAAAGGTCAACAATTTTCTATGTGATACATTCAGTTACAATATTGCTACTTTGTTCTAAGATTTTGTCCATATTTCCAATTTGTCCTTTTGGTCAACATATATGTCATTAGTGCCATTAGCTTAAAAGAATACTTTACATATTTTCTATCAAATCCAATCCATCCAAAAAAGTCCCTCAATATTTTGACATTAATTGGCACAAGCCATGTCAAAATAACAAGGACTTTCTTAGAATTTAGTCTTGCTACAGCTTGTCAGGCAGTCACACCGGGTCACTGCTTGTGACGCACCGGTCCCAGCTTGGGACAAATGTCCTCGTCGGTCACCGACCCTTGCCAATACTAGGCCTCAGGCCCTTTGGTAACCGGCCATGCCGAGATCATGATAGAGCCGTAACTGGGCTCTAACAATCCTTCCCTCTTCTGGCAAGTCATCAGTCGTCGATGACAAACTTTGGGTGAGACTTCTGCAACCACTATCGCATCTCCCAGGTAGCATCTGACAATGGAAGCCCTTTCCAAGTCACTAGCTACTCTTGGAGGATACCAAGTTACCGCCATCATGCAAAACCTCGGTTGAGATTGCTAACAAGGAATACTGGATGCACCTTGCATCCCAAGGGTAGCTGTAGCCTTGCAAGCTACGAAGCCAACCTTCTTAACGATTAGCCATGGTCCACAATACCTAGGAGATATCTTGGCACACCTTCTTGTGCGTAGTACCTTCGACTTAAAAGGGACTAGTAAATATACCCAATCCCCCATCTCAAATTCCCGATAGGTACGGTCCTCACGAACATAACTCTCTGCCCTGGCCACTACCTGAGACAAGTTAGCTCATGCCGTCTCTAAGCTCCGTTGCCTCTGAATTAAAAATTCCACAATGCTGGGCATCGTTCACGGAATTCCTATGGTAGTTGGGCTAGCTGGCCTATAACCATAGCTGAGCTCAAAAGGCCTCAATCCTATGGACTCATGTCTCTTATCGTTATACGCAAACTCTACTCAGGGTGAATGCTTCACCCAGCCTATCTGCGCACCACTAACATATGCACAAAGCACGTCTTCCAAGATCTGATTAACCCCCCCTCTGTTTGACCATTCCTCTAAGAATGCTCCGAACTACTCATTCGCAATTGTGTTCCCAGCTTGGCGAACATTTCTATCCAGAAATTACCCGTAACCCCAGGATCCCTGTCAGACACATTGGACTACGAAAGTCCATGTAACGTGATCTTACTAGCTGCTGCCCAACACCCATTTTCAGCTTGGATCTTCAGCTCTCTCTCTCTCTCTCTTTAGCCTCTTATCCAAAAATCACCCAATTCCGTAATCGTTTGCTATTCCAAATTGCCAAAATCCTGCAGCGTGTTCATCGCTGCCCAGCCCTTCCGACTTGTCACTTTCGCCTACTATTTTATCCGTTTCCAGCCTCTTTCACAGTTTATCAAAAGGCTCTCCAGCACTCATCCTCAACCACATTTCACGGAATTCCGACTCCGTTTGATATTCCAGTTTGACATTTCCCTCTTGGCTGTCCAGCGCATTTTTACAGCCTTCATTTTCAATTTTTCCATTTGTTGATTGCTGCCCTTTCTTAGTTGTAATAATATTGGTTTTAATAGACTAATTTGGGGTGACGACAAGAGTCCGCTCCCTCAAGTTTTCGTCTATTCCTTCCACTATCATTATGGCGTAGTCACCTACCTCGAGTGAAACTGTTCAGGAAAACTTATCCGATCAGTTTCGGCGCATGGATGATACCCTTTCTGGCCTCATTCTTTGCTTCGATACAGTTATGACCGGCTTTGTTACTATGTAGTCACATATCGATTCTTTACAGCCTCATGGTCCTAGAAAAGCTCCTGTCTTTCCTTCATTTGGGACTCCCCCTCCATTTGGATTTCCATCTTCTTCTATTAGTCAGCCTGGTGGTGGACCGTTCATTCCACCTAACCCACCTCCTGGTTTCTTTCCACGTCCCCCAGTTCCTGAGCCACACTTTGCTCGAGACTTTCGTGATAGAGGGTACAGCTTGCTACCTATTCCGTTCCTCTGACGGGAACTTATTAGAGAATTGGTTTGCTAAGCTTGACACATATTTTCAGATCTACCCTAAGACTGATCCTTAGAAGATCCAGTTGGCTGCTTTACACTTAGATGGACGCGTCGCCACGTGGTGGCGAGTTTATTGAGCTGATCCTGATCGGGAAGGGCTCCATATATGGCATACCTTTCGCTGTGACCTCTGTCATGCTATGATTGATCCTCAGTGGCTCGACCGCCAATTTGATACATTCCGTAGTCTCACTCAGACCAGTGACCTTGCTTTTTATACAGATCAATTTATGGAGCTTTCTTATCTTTTCACAGATCTACCGGCCACTGAGCTTATTTCTCGTTATATTGCTGGGCTTCGTGGTGCCTTACATTATGACGAATCTTCCTTCCGTCCTCCCACACTTGTTGAGGCGATGTCTCTTGCCAGTACTTTACAGCACAAGTACACTAACACCCTTCCTTCCCACTTCTCCCGACCCCGTCCTTCTGCTTCATCTTTTCCCGCTATGTCCACCCCTACACCTGCCCCTTCAGTTCCAACTCCTTGCATTGTCCCTTTGTCTCCTCGTCCTCCGACCCCTCGACCTGCTTTTGTCCGACGTTACACGTCTACAGAGTTCGCTGACCTTCAGGATCCTATATCACACAGTTTGAGCGAGTTGCTTGATTTACTTGAGATAGTTATTGATCTACCTGAGCTCGTCATTGTATCCCATAGTGAGTCAGAGTCACATATACAGGTTCCTACTGATGCTGATTCACATATACAAGTTGCGGCTGATATGGTCCTTGATACTGATATAGCATGCTGTGATACTATTGATGATGTTGTTCCATGCTTTGATATTGTTGCTGAGAACTTTGATGCTACTCGTGTTCCTAAGCGCCATGCTATAGATGTTGTCGCCTATGCTCCTTATTTCGATATTATTCATGGGTCTACGGTTTCAGATGCTTTGGCTACTCCAGTAGATCTCCATATGGCATACGACTGGTTCTCTTCACTTGGTACTGTTGTTGTGGATCTCTCTCAGCAGACACTTTCCTTTACTCATGCTGGTCAGCATCATTTACTTGCTGGTATTGATTCTCAGGGTGACTATCAGTTGGTTACCGGGAAGCAGTTTATGCATAGCCTGCCAACGGCTCAGGATGCAGCTCTTCTTTCCATTCAGAGTACATCAGCTGCTGCTCCACTTTCACCATCTGTGGGTCCTCTTCCTCAGGTTGATGCTGCTCCGGATTTACAGGTTGTTGTTGTGTGCCTTGTGCCTATATGACTTGATTCACAGATATTGTATTCAATAGTCATTTCTGGTTTCATTGATATTCAGGCCGTATACCTTGGTGGTATTTCTACTATTGCTTTTGCGCATACCTCAAGTAGCCCTCCTGGTTCGGTGGTTGGTGCAGTATCTTCTCCATTGGTCTCTATATCTCCATCTCTTGAGTCCGTTATGGCCGATGTTCCTGCTGATTTCTATGGGGTTCTTCACAGGTCCACGTTTGATGGTTCCCTCGCCATTGGTGATCAGGTTGTATCTTCTTTCGCTTTACTCCATAGATCTCTGCTTGAGGTTTGTGAACCGCCTCATGATATTTCTGCGGTTCCTTACATGATTCATGCGCCTTTGGCCCTTACCGGTACACATTTTCCATCCGAGGATATTTGCCAGATGGTCACTATTACTTATCTAGGGTATTTATATGCTGGGATCTTTCTAGATGAGTATACGGGCATCCTTCAGTCTCCTTGTGTTTCTACATATAGGTTTGTTGCAATCCATGCCGATGCTGTGGATATATGGCATTCCTGGTTATTACGTATAGCTTGGTTTCCATTTGGACCTATTGATTGGTGCTGGTTTTTCCATATTACTGATCGCCTATGGTGCGGATATCTCTATGATTATGCATGTGGCTCTCTATCTGTTCCTTGGATTGTTGCTCATTGTCAGGCTTGGCATATCCTGATGGCTTAGGTTATTGCCTCCTTTCCAACTACTGTTTGTCCAGGTGATCTTCAGATTCCCCGTCATTTCAGGTTGCTCCATATCGCTTGGTCTCTGATGCTGAGTTGCCACAGTTCTGGTTTTCCGAGACCATCAGAGTACCTTGATAGAGTTCCTTCTCCTCTCTTGGATAGTTTGTGGGGATGTTGCCGCCATATACTTCAGTATTGCTCATATGTGCTTTGATACTCATCCCCAGCTACACGTGGATATTGATCCGATGCTTGCTACTGATGTTGGGGATCCTGTTCCGCGTTCCAGTGCATTTCTTCTATTCCTCACTTGTGTGCCTAATGTGTACTTTGGGATTACACTTGCGGCCAGTTCTGATGGGTCATCCGATTCTCCATCCGTTTTTGGTGTATCCTATGATGGATTGGTATGTCCATATGAGGTCTTTTTGGATGAGTTTTTCGGCTACAGTTTTTCAGTTGAGGCCTCTACTATTTCTAGATTTTTGCTATTGTTTTTATGCATCATGTTTTTTTAGATGATGCATTGATTTCTTGGACCTTCTAGAGCTTTTGGCATGCTGCTCTTCTCGTGATAGGGGCCTTGAAGGTACCATGTGCCATTGCTACTTTTCTTCATGGGCCTTATGGATACCTTGGGCTTTTGACCATGCTGGTGCACGTTTCTCCATTTTAGCTATCCTTTGTCAGGATGATCTCTTTATGATCCATGTTTCCTGGCATATCGCTTGCTTTTCCATGCTATTACAGCGTGCCTGTCATCCTGCTTATGTTCCTACTCCTTGGTGCTAGTCTTCCGATGCTGCTATCTTTTCTTGGGGCACCTATATCACTGAGTTTGCACATATGGTTGATGGTTACGTGGGCTATTCGCGATGAGTGTCCATCTCTTTTCCAGTTTCCTTATTGGCTTCCTATTGCTAATGCAGTTCTACCTTCTCGGGCTTTTTGGATACCTTGGTATGATGTCCCTATCTTTTGGGCTGAACCTCTACTATCTTGGGCATTACGGATACCATGGCATTCCTGGATGCTGCTTGATCTTCATCTGGTTCCTTGGCATTCCTAGTTGTTCCATATTGCTTGGTTTCAGATGACGCGGCCGAGATGTTCCCTTCGTCGCCATGATGTTGATCTTGAGTTGTTCCCTTTCTTACCAGCTGCCATTCACCAAGTTCGCCTTCACCATAGTCGACGCTGCCGACAGATTCAGTTTTTGGTCCAGTTGGATGGTCGTCCTGTTGAGGAGGCCACATGGGAGCCTATTGATGTCTTTTATCATACACCATCACTTGCGGATCAGGATCGTGCTCTTGCTGCACTTGTTGATTCCTCTACATCAGATGCTGCTCTAGTTGTTGATGCACCAGGGCTTGCTGCTGTTTGATCCAGTTTCTTTTCGGCAGTTGGGTCTTTTTTCTTGTGTTGGGGAGAGTTATGGACTTGGCTCATTACATTCGCAGCATCCATTTACATTTACTTTACTTTATGCATAAGCAGGCCTTGGGCCCCTTTTTATTCATTAGTGACACTTAGACTATATGGTTGGCCTTTTGCCTTATTATTCATTATTAGGCCATTCGGACATATGACTGGAGAGTGGGGGCCTTCTTGGAGGGCGCACTATTATCCCTCCTAGTTAGGCCCTAGCCACCGGAAGCTTCCTTTTAGGGCTTCCTCTTGGCTATAAGTAGGGAAACTGTGTCATTTGTTATTCAGCTGATGATATTGATCTCTCTCTTTAGTCTCCTTAATCTCTCTCTTTCCTGCTTTCTAGGGCTAAGTCTTGCTTATGTGCTGCTTTCATAGCTTAAGTCTTGCTTATGTGATGCTAGATCAGCTATGGCTCCATTCGTAACTATCAGTGACCACATTTTCCTTCCCTCTTTGGAAGCGAATTTCCAAACAAAATTCCTACATCAGCTCGGCCCACAGAGCTTGGCGGCCTTTCAAATCTGGCTGAGTGCAGAAATACTTTAAAGTATGATGATCTGTGTACACATAAAACAAAACTCGGCGCCGTATAAATCATGTCTCCACACCTTGAGCACATGTATACTCACATACAGCTCTTGCTCCTGTGCGGGTCTACCATCTTGGCTCAACACTGCACCTACGGCAATGCCAGTTGCATCTGTCTCTAGGTCAACCGGTTTCTGGGTATCAACAATCTTGAGAACTGGAGCCGTGGCCAGCGCCTCCATCAAGTTCTCAAACTTGTGCTGAGCTTCAGCAACACACCGAACTACAGTGTTGTTTTTCCGTAACTGGTCCATCAAAGGAGCAGCTACCCTGGAATAGTTCGTAACGAACTTTCGATAGAACTTGCAAAAACTTAACAAAATAGGAGAGGCAAAAGGTGAATAACTAGGACGGCAGACGTACCCCTGCTTGAAATACTCCTCCAACATCTTTCTGACTTCCTCTTCCTCTTTTAGGCACATCCTATAAGGAGGCCTGCATACCGGACTTGCCCCTAGAACGAGCTCAATACGGAGCTCCAAGTTTCATCTAGGCGGCAATCCCTCTGGCATATTATTGATTAGCACGTTGGGTCACATCTTGGCTGTAATGAAACACGTGCCCTAGGGAATGCAGATGTAAATGAAGTTTCTTGTGGTTCATTAGCAAGTGCTTAGCTGATTATTACAAAAACGAGAATCAACATTCACATAACACAGCCACAAATGCTGAATCTCCATTCTCTTTATATGCATACAAAGTAATATGCGGACCTTCAACAAATGGTCAGTCCCCCCTTTAAGACATGACCCTCATGTGTAACTTTATATACATGCAAAAGAAAAAAAAAGAAAAAAAAACTATAACATGCTGCCTAATCATCGTCGCTTACTAATAAGTCTTCCAAAATCTTGTCATCCTTGTCATTATCTTGACATTGCTGTAAAACATGGAGCGTCGTGTCCGTGCGGCGAGGACAATCTTTGACAAGATGCTTGCCGACTGAGCCAAGCGAACGACTGATGCGACGCAAGACAGAAAAAACATAATCCGTCTTTCTTGGCCTTGTCCTTTTGATCTGGACTGAGGGGAGACTTGTTGTAAGCATCACGAACCATAGGAGATGCCTCTTTGCGCTTCAAAGTCTGTTGCATCTGGATAGGATCCCTTTGCGAGAAGTCCTTCCAAACTCTTTCGAACCCTTCTTCTGGGGCCAACTTGCCACTCCAGATTCGGCCTTGTTACGCACGTTACCTTCGAAGTTAAGGGTTGTTGCAATGGCCTCCTCCAAGGTCTTGCACCCTTCATTAAGCATTGAAGGCCTCAACTCTTCACGAAGGCCAAAAGTAAATTTGTGGACTACCAGCCACTCGGGAATCTCTTCTGGAATCTTGATAAGCGTCTCACCCACTTATGCAACCACTGGTCTACAACATCAGTAGTTCTCTGGGGAGTGTTTCCTGCGAAATGAGTAGACTTAATATCTTTGTCCTCTGGGTAGGGTGGAGGTAACATATGATGAACCGCAGAAGACGGAAATGGATAAGGATAAGGTGGAGCATGCTGTGAGGAGGACGCAAAACCACCAGCTACAAAGGAGAGCATCGCTCGCATCTCTACGACTGTCTTCTCCATACTATCCATGCGATCTTGCACAGAAGAGGAAACACCAGCAGGCGAACTAGCAGGCACTGTAGGCGGGTTACGGTCAGGGCTAAGCATAGGGCTGGGTGGTGGTGATTGGAGGGCAACAGGAGGGCTATGTCGACACGGTCATCCTCCATAATGAACAAAATAACACAAAAAAAAACAAAGTCTCTTTGTATGTACACCAAAAAACAAAAAAAATGATTTTTCTTGTGAAAAGGGAAAACGAAAAGTAAAATAAATCAACAAAGATAGATCACTCCCTGGTTTCCAAAGACGTAGTATGGATGACCGATGAAGAAGTTGCCGGGAAAAACTGAAGTTTTTGTCGACTTTCTGCGAAAACAGGTGAAAAAACAGCACCAAATCAATGCAAACTTATGCACGCTCAGGTCTGCAAACAAGCTGAAGGTACTACTGTAGTAGGTCGCCCTCCTGTAAGGATTCTTCGTGCCAAATATGAGGTCAAACGGACATACGGACATACGGCGAATAAGTTATGACGTTTTCACTCCAAAACCTCTAAAAAACCGTCCAAAATCTGTTTTTTTGAGCAGAATCAGCGATCTGAAATTTTTTCTCAAATTTTCAGCCTCCCTAGCAGCGATCCAGCACCCACAATAGCTTGCCAAAATCTCACCGCAATCCGACACCTATAGGAGAAGTTATGTCCAATTGAAGCGCTGATTTTTTCCCCTTCCTAGGCAGCGATGGACCTGTAGGACGTTTTGAAGAATTCTGATCTGAAAAACAGCAACTCAATCGAACTCTTGGGCTGGAGCAGCAGCGATGGAGGTCCAAGAACACCTATAACAGCTGTCTCCACAATTTCCCCCCTCAAAATCCTTCAAAAACAAGCAAAAATCAAAGATTTCTCCACTTTCTCTCTCTAGAACGAGGCTCTGATACCAATTGTCACAAGCAAGTCTCTCCAAGCTCGTGAATCCTAGAAGGCCGGTGTGTAGAATGAACCTCCAACCATAGGCACCCCCTCTTTGAGTCCTACCTGCTATTCCTGTCAACTGGCACGTGCCATCCACCTGTGGGTGATCAGGCCACTTGGCATGCATGACCCCTGTGACCTGTGAATACTGGGTGACTCCCCCGTGCCCCGCCAAAGACCTGTGACCCGCTTGGTCACCCCGACTACTTGCCGGCTAGCATCTCGTCACTGCTGACGGCTAGGATCCCGACGGTCAAAACACACCGCATCTCTGACAGCTTGTCAGGCGGCCACTCCGGGTCACTGCTTGTGGCGCACCGGTCCCAGCTTGGGACAAATGTCCTCGTCGGCCACCGACCCTTGCCAATATTAGGCCTCAAGCCCTCTAGTAACCGGTCATGCCGAGATCATGATAGAGCCGTAACTGGGCTGTAACAAGTCTTGTGTACATCCTTTTATGTTCTCTAGCCTAGTGGTATAAAGTCCTCAATCCAAGGATCCTATTCTAAGCATGCCAATCACAAGCAACACAAGGGAACCTGATGGTGGACAAACCAACCCAACCAAACCTAGATCGAACTGATCTAGCCCCCAAGCTATGGATCAATCACTCAGAGTGGAATGAGGCATCACACCAGCAGCATCCTGCCACCGGTCATGCTATCAAGCATACACTAGTGAGAGCCCAATAGGTATACTTATACCCTCCAAGGCCCATGCACCACTAGTAGTGCACTGTGACACCTCACTGGACACCTCTGCAGCCTATCTGGGCCACGTCATCCAGTTCCCCAATGACTCACTGATAGACCCATACAAATCCACCATCAAGTGTTTAGGCCTACTTGAGCGCCAGATACATGACACTGTTGAGTGCACTGCTCGGATTCCCGTTCTTGAACAACGGCTTCATGAGATGGTGGAACATGTACAAAAAGTACCTACTCTCGAGCAAGAAGTACGTGAGACCAAATCATGGGCTTCTACCCTGAGATCATCTACCACCTCTTCGTCTTCTGTAGCACCCTCCTTAGACACCAAGGTACAAGGCGTCTTGGCAAAACAACAACGTCGGGATGACAAGTTTGTACAGGTCGATGTATACTCCTTCTATTCGGTTGGTGTCTCAGGATACCTATGGCCGTTACTTGTGGCTTCAGATTACTGCATCCTTCTTGGGGCTGGACCAGGACTTGTTTGCTG